>CABHPP010148501.1:0-45041 GCA_902168425.1 Peromyscus attwateri
GAGGGTCCTTCCTGCCTCCCTAACTATGTCTAGGTGGACAGTCCTTGATCTATTTAGGTCAGGTGAGGGTCCTTCTTGCCTTCCCAGACATGTCTAGTGGACAGTCCTTGATTTATGTAGGTCAGGTGAGCATCCTTCCTGCTTCCCTATACATGTCTAGGTGAGTCTTTGTGGGAAGCATAAGGCAGGAGAAAAGCAGGTCTCTAGGAAGTCTTTTAGGGAGGATCCTTCCCTCAGCTCATACTAGATGATATTTTAAATTACATTCCTGGCCTGGAGACGTGGCTCAGCAGTTAAGAGCACTTACTGCTCTAGAAGAAGATCAGAGTTCAGTTTCTAGAACTCACACCAACACAGAACTGCCTGTAACTCCAGTTCCAGGAGATTTGATTCCCTCTTTTGGCCTCCACTAGTATATAGATGCACACATAATAATAATAATAATAATAATAATAATAATAATAATAATAATAAGACAAACCTTTAAATTCTCTTTCCTCATTGCTGACTTTCCTGGGACTTATCATAGGCTCCCAAGTCAGCAGGTCAAAGGGCTTAACTCTCCCAATGGACAAAGTCCTACATCACACACTAAGGAAGACTATGGATTTTTGGAATAGTTTAACAGACTAGAAAAGTTTCATATGCTCCCAGGAGCCTCTACTTCAGTTCCTCCCGTCTCTACTCTAAAATCCAATCACCATCCACATAGTTGAGCAGACGAATACAGTGGCTGTGCGGTTAAATGCTGTCCGTGCATAACTGTCCTCAAATACCAAGGACTGAGTGATGCTGAAGAAAAACAGTGGCCACCGCTGTGACTCTGGATTATTTTTCTCTCTTTGACAGGTGACCAATCAGACACTGGCCTTTTCCTTCATTATTCAACAAGACATCCCAGTGAGGAACCTGCAGCCTGCCATTGTGAAAGTCTATGACTACTACGAGACAGGTGAGCAAGGGATTAGGAAGTGCCCTAAAGCAACTTGAAGTTTTCTCTTTCTTTCCTTTTTTTCCTTTCTTTAAGACAGTTTCTCAATATACAGCCCAGGCTGACCTCAAACTCTCAATACTGACTCAGCCTCCAAATGAAGATATTACTTGTGTATACTATCACACCCAGTGTTTAAAACAATTATTTTACAGACAGTGACACATTACATAGGCCTGACTGGCCAAATCTGCTCTTAATAAAAGAATGTGAGTATGACAAACGTTTATAGGATTTCAATTTATTCAGCCAGTGATGTCTTGTTCCTACCTGTTTGTCCAAACAATCATATGTGACCAAACATGTCTAAATAACTCAAGGGACCAAATGTTTGACCTAGAAGTGTCTATTGGTGGAAAGACACACAAATCTTCTTCTGAAAATAGCAATGCGAAGATGAAGAATTATACAAAGAATTATAGTAGGAATAAAAAGATGAGAGAGAATTATAGCCTGAGTGGTCATTGTTGACCAGAGAGAGAGAGCAAAGCCAGAGCTGGGGAATTAAATGGGGGTTTTCTGTGCCAAATGTTTCAAAATGGAAGAGTTCATGAAATACTGAAGGAAAAAAATCCGAAATATAGAAAGGCATCTGAGAGGACACACATCTCCATGGATCATTCCCTGTATTCTGCTCAAACCCTGTAGAATAAGCACACTTCAATATTCTCAGTTGCGTGAATTATTCTGGTGTTGTTGCACATTTGCTTATTTATTTCTTCAGAGGGAGGCATGCCACGGTGCCTGTGGAGGTCAGAGGGCAATGAGGAGAAACAGTTACTCGCCCTCTGCCATGTGCATCCTGAGGACTGAACTCACTGTGGTCACTAGGCATGGCACAAGTGCCTTTCCCCACTGAGCCATCTTGCTGGCCCAGGATAAAGGTGTCATCCAGTGGCTTCAAGGGGGATATTTCCTTTGCTTGGTTTGTCTGCTGTCCCCAAAGAGATGACTTTTCAGTAACCATCCAAGTTCTGATGGAGGAAATTGGTCAGTCCTAACACATCCACTGTGCTTCACAAAATGCTCTTGCATCAAAACTCCCATTCTCAATTTTTTTTCTATGTCTTTCAGATGAAATGGTCTTTGCTGAATACAGCGCCCCCTGCAGTTCAGGTGAGCTCTTAGTACTCCTTGCAAAAAGCCTTCCTCTGACCTCTTTCCCTTCAAAACTACCCAGAACTTTTGTTAGATGAGCTCAGAACAATCTTACCCTGTGAAAACACAGCATGGTACACCTTGGGATTGGCACGCTAACCCTGGAAGACTCCTCTAACTTCCTTACCAAAGTATATTGTAGCTTATGGTAGAAAATCCAATGGATCCCATTTTCCTCCACGGTCAGTTTGCTTTCCTGCAGAAAATCCTGCTGTCCATACCCAGTTAGAATTGTATTCATCTGATGTGCTGTTTTCTTCTCTCCACATACAAGAGAAACAAAATTTGTGAAACTCATATCTGAGGACAAGACATTGCTGGAATCCCCAAGCCGAGGAACCTTCAAGATTGTGATTTGAGTTTGCCTCTGCAATACAAATACTGAAAAATTGTGGTAAATAAATGCATGCTTCTAGAGTGTCTCTGTCTTTGGTTCTTTCTTCACTTCATCCAAATTTACTTCACACTCACTTAGTGCCTTGCTTTGTATCCCACCTTTGCAACGAACAGAAATGACATTCAAACAGAAGAACATGGCTTGTGAAAAGGGGGAACCCTTTACAGCTGCTCGACAGTACAGAGCCCCAGAGCATGAAGAGTAACACATGGCAACCTTTCCTCCATAAGAAAAATCACGATGGGTGTGCTAGTGAACCAGGACTATTAACCAAGCAAGAAGTGGTGAATCAAGTCTGCATTCAGAGCACTTCCGGAGGGTGAGGCAGGAGGGTTACACATTTAAGAGCAACCTAGGCTACCTAGCAAGTTCCAAGTAAGCCTGGGCTTCATAACCAGACTCTGGCTCAAAACATCAAAAGGCAGGGATTATAGCTCGATGGTGGAATATTTGACCAGCATGTTCTTCTCTTTTTTTGTAATTTTTTTCTTTTTTATTGAAAATAGAATACTTTTTGCCTCACATAATATATACTGATTAGTGTTTGGCCTCTTCTACTTCTCCCAGTCCCACCCGGCCCCCCCCCACACACACACACAAACCTCCTCTCCCATCTGAATCCACCTCGTTTCTGTCTCTCATTAGAAAACATACAGCAGCCAGGCAGTGATGGTGCACGCTTTTAATCCCAGCACTCAGGAGACAGAGGGAAGCAGATCTCTCTGAGTTCCAGGCCATCCTGGTCTATAGAGCTAGTTCTAGGACAACCAGGGCTACCCAGAGAAACCTTGTCTCAGAGAGAGAGAGAGAGAGAGAGAGAGAGAGAGAGAGAGAGAGAGAAGAAAACAAGCAGCCTTCTAAGGGATAATTGTAATATATAATATAATATGATGTGGTGATAAAGCAAAACCAACACTTTGGAATAAGACAAAACAAACAGAAGGAAGTGAGCCAAGGAGAAGCATAAGAAACAGCTATAGACACAGAGACCCACTTGTTCCCACACTCAGGAATCCCATAAAACAGTAAAGAGGAAGCCATGATGGATACGCAAAGGACCTGCAGGGTAAAAAGAGAAATACATATGTATGTATTATATATATATATATAAAATAAAAATAAGGGTTGGGGAATTGTGGCATAAACCTTTAATCCCAGCACTCGGTAGGCAGAGGCAGGTGGATCTTTGTGAGTTTGAGGCCAGCCTGGTCTACAAAGCAAGTCTCAGGACAGCCAGGACTTCAGACAGAAAGACCCTGTCTCAAAAAATAAAAATGAGATAAAATTTAAAAGAAAAAAAGGAAGAGCCCTGACATGACACTGTGAGACAAGGAACTGATAACCATACTGTTGAGTTCATTTCCTATTGACCATCTACTGCTGGACATTCAGCCAACTCTTAAGAGTGGTTTGTTTCTTCAGTGAATATCCCTGGGGAGAAACTAAATTTTCATTTGCAAGTAGTTATCAATAGGAGATTGCTTCTGGGTTAGGGGTGGAAGTGTGTGCTCACTTCTCCCTTCATCTCTAGGACCCCACTACGTCTGGTTCAGACCTATGCATGCTGCCACAGTCTCTGAGGGGTCATATGTGCATTTTGACCTGCATTGTCAAGTCTGTCCACTGTAGTCAGAGTTTTCCTGTCCTGACCTCATGTTCCCAAATAAATGGCATCCATTTCCCAAGTAACTGACTCAGAAGTTCAATATTAATTATAAATGCCCAGCCAATAGCTCAGGCTTGTTACTAACTAGTTCTTACAACTTAACCCATTTCTATTAATGTCTGTGTTGCCCCGAGGCTTGTGGCTTTTACCTCTACCCCATTTCGTGTGTCCAACTCACTCTCCGTCTAGCTGACCATTCCCCTCATTCCTCCCTTCCTCATCCCATCATTCTCAGTTTGGCTTTCCCACCTAACTTTATCCTGTTCAGCTATTGGACAGTCAGCTTGTTTACTAAAACAATCATTGCAACATACATTCACACAATGTGCAAAAGGATAATTCCACAGCGGTCAATTCAATTTCCATCACAGAAAAAAAAGATATAATACATCTGGATAGAAACACTTTTGCAAAGAAAAAAGAGGGGCCTTTAGCTCCATTAAAATGGCTATCCTTACTAAGAGGAGTTCCATCTTGAAAACAGTAATGATAAATCTTGAAGTTATGTAATGGATGGTGTTGTGGTTTTAATGCAAAATGTCCCCCACAGGCTCGAGTGTTTGAGCAATTGGTCAGTCCCAAGCTGGTGCCATTCTGCCAGGTTGTGAAATCTTTTGGATACAGGTCCTAGATGGCAGTAGGGGTGAAGCTTGACAATTCTAGCCCAGTCAAGTTTTGTCTGGTTCTTGATCCATAAACTATGAGAAATTCATTTCATAAATTCTTGCATCTTGGACATAAGCATTCCTAGCCACTATGCTTTCCCCATCATGATAGGCTATATCCCCTAGATCTGGGAACCACCAGCTGATGACCAGATGCTTAAACACATGAGCCCTTGGGGACATTTCAGATTCAAACCCTAACGGTTAATTAGTGTCTTAATTAGGGCTTTCTAATGCTGTGAAGAGACACAATGACAACAGCAACTATTATAGATAAAACATTTAATTGGGATGCCTCACTTATGGTTTCAGAGGTTCAGTCCATTATCATCATGACAGGCAGATGTGGTGTTGAAGCTGAGAGTGCTACATCTTGCAGGCAACAGGAAGTCAACTGACTGTCACAGTGAGTGAAGCTTGAGGAAAGAGACCTCAAAGCCCACCCTCACAGTGACACACTTTCTCCAACAAGGCCACATTTCCTAATGGTGCCACTCCCTTTGGGGACCATTTTCTTCCAAACTACCACATTTAACCTGTTGTTCTGAAGCCTATGGCAAGGCAGCATGTCACAGGGGAAAGCCACTCCCTTCAGGGGCGGCATTCAAAAGAGAAAAGGAAAAGGACATAATCCCCTCAGTGACCTATCTTACTCCTATTGGTCAATCCCTTTTAAAAGTCACACCACCTCCCAATTATACCACAGGCTGAGGGCCAAGCCTTTAACACATGGGCCCAGCTCTCAAGGCCTTAGTTCCTAAAGTGGCCCTTAGGGAGGTGATGGGAATTTTAAGAACTTGATGGTGTCCTCATAGGGCTGGTGGGACCAGGCTGCCACTCACTGGCTTTCTTTTTTCTTTCATACCCATGAGGTGAGTACTTTACTTAGCTTTGCTTTGGTTTGTTATGCACTGTGACCTCTGTGCTCCCTCACCACAGGACCTAAAAGAGCAGGACAATTGTAGCAGGAATCTTAAAAGTTCTTATTAATAAAATCAAACCTGAGCCAGGTATTGGGGTGAACGCTGGAAGATCAGAGAGACAGAACAGGCCACAGCCACCTCACCTCGCCAGTTCCTCAGATGATCCTGTTTCCTCAGACTGGAAGCCTCTGAGTCCTCATCCAGAATGAATCTCAGCTGAACTGCTGCCCCAAAACCTGAAACCTTAACCAGCTAAAAGCGTCTAGTTTCTGGTCTTCACACCTTATATATCTTTCTGCTATCTGCCATCACTCCCTGGGATTAAAGGCGTGTGTCACTATGCCTGACTCTTTCTAATGTGGCCTTGAACTCACAGAGATCCAGAGGGATTTCTACCTCTGGAGTGCTAGGATTAAAGGTGTGAGTGCCACCATTTTCTAGTCTTTGTATCTAGTGGCTATTCTGTCTCTGACCCCAGATGAGTTTATTAGGGTACACAATATTTTGGTGAACACAATACCACCACAGACAATCAATGAATCAAAATGAAAAGTTCCCTCTCTAAGTTGATTGTGGCAGACAACTGGTACAGTAACAAAAGGCTGTCTTAACGAAAACACGATGGCAATGTTTATTTATGCCACTATGAGACTGGAGATATGAGTTGAGAATAATTTATCAAGAGTATTATTTTATTATAGAAGCTGGTGGTATCATTTAAAAACAATGGTTATGAGACTCATGGTAGCCCATGCTTTAAGTCCTAGCTCTCAGGTGGCAGAGGCAAGTGGATCTCTGTATTTGAGACCAACCTGGTCTACAGAGTGAGTTCCAGGACAGCTGGGGCTACACAGAGAAACTCTGTCTCAAAAAAACAAACAAACAAACCAAACCCAACAACAAAAATCAGTGGTTGTGTAACTGGATATGGTGTAGGATAACAACAATGGCGGCCGGAGCTGTGTTGGGAAGGTCACAACAGGTCTGTCTCAAGTAAACTTCTATTTCTTAAAACATCTTTATTTAATTTTTAGAGAAAGCCAAAATTGTTTGGGACATTACAAGAAGTTCTAGAACAAAATGAAATTCTCCTGAGAGATTTTAACAACGAGAACTTCTCTGGAGATTAGACCCAGCTGCCTATGCATTTTTTTCCTCGAATCCACTTCAGTAAAGAGACAGGGTTAACAATGTGTTTCCAGAGTCATTATGCATCTTACTTTAAGGTGGAATTGGGAATTGAGACTATTCAACTTAGGCTACGTGCAGACGAATGGGATTTTAAGGAATGAATGCTGTTAGGAGACCCACATGAGCAATGCTGGATGCATGGCTCAGGTTCTTTGCACCCTGTTGTAATTTAGTGTGTGTTCCCTGTTTGCTCCTGCTCTGGTCACAGTAGCCGAATCCTTTTTCCCCCAGTACAGTAATGAAAGATTACCAGATTACCACATGGTGGCAGCAAAGGTTAAAATATAAGTACTGCTCTTTCATTAACACTATACAAGAAAGTAAGAAATGGACAGCATGCTCCAGTGGACGGCCCCACACCCACATGCAGACAGAGAGCTCTAACTGGACTCAGTGGACTATAAAAGAGGAAAATCAAGAAGAGGAGGAGGGCCAGGCAGTGGTGGCACACACCTTTAATCCCAGCACTCGGGAGGCAGAGGCAGGCAGATCTTTTTGAGTTTGAGGCCAGCTTGGTCTACAGAGCGAGATCCAGGAAAGGTGCAAAACTACATAGAGAAACTCTGTCTCGAAAAACCAAAAAAAAAAAAAAAAAAAAAAGCATCTTCTTTGGGGTTCGGGATTTAGCTCAGTGGTAGAGCTCTTGCCTAGCAAGTGCAAGGCCCTGGGTTTGGTCTTCAACTCTGAAAAAAGAAAAAAAAAAAAAAGAAGAGGAGGAGGAAGAGGAGAAGGAAAAGATGAAGTTGGGAGAGGAACATGAGGTGGATGATATGATCAAAATATATTGTTTAAATATATGAAATTCTCAAAGAATGAATAAAATAAAATGGCCAAAAGGAAGAGGGACAAAGAAAGGAAAATAAGTGTGGAACGATAAAATGATAAAAATACATCAATAAAGTATCTAATGTAATATTTGATTCTCTTTAACCTACCAAAGCTGCAGGGCAGACTCATGTAGACAGAGGGACTAAATTCCATCCTGGAACAGTGGTCCAGCCCATGGCATTGCTGGACAGGAGTCAGGCCCTGTAGCTTCCGGAATTGCTCCCTCCCACTCCATGACTTTTGGTGACTAGTTGACCTGCTGAAATGCAGACATAGTTTTCAAATTAGGTCCCTGGGCTTTTCCTAAAAGGACACTGATTATGTGGTGAAAGCTCTTCCCTCATGATCTAATAATTGCCCAAAAGCCTCTGTCTCTCGATACCACCATGTTGGGAATTAGGACTTCCAAACATTGAAGGCTCACAACCATTGAGTCTGTGACAGCGCACAGATCATAATTAACAGCACTAATAAACACAAAAATTAACAGAACACTTTTTAGATTATGTGGAAAAATGTTCACCATGCTCACCCATTAAGGAAATGGAAATCAAAAAGTAAACTGGAATGTTAACTCTCCCAGGCTTAACGGCTACTGTGGAAAAATAAATGCAGTGGATGTTGGTGAGGATGTGGGGGAAAGGGGACTCTGCACTGTTGGTGAGAATTTAATTAGTTTGGTCAGACACCCTCTCCACTCTTGCCAGGAATCTTAGCTTGAGCCATCCTTGTGGATTCCAGGGAGTTTTCCTCACACCAGGTTTCTCCCTAACCCCATAATGGCCCCTCTATCAAGATATCTCTTTTGTTGCTCTCCCTCTCCATCTCTTTGACAACTCAACCAATCTGATCTCTCACATTACCATCCCTATCTCCTCCCCTCTTCACCTCCAACCCCCAGTTTACCCAGGAAATCAAATGTATTTCTCTTTCCCAGGGCGATCCATGGGTGTCCCTCGTAAGGTCCTCCTTGTTACCTAATTTTTCTAGGGCTGTGGGCTCAAGCCTGGTTAAGTTTTGCTTTACATCTACTATCCACTTATGAGTGAATACATACTGTGTTTCTGTTTCTGGGTCAGGGCTACCTCTCTCAGGATGAATTTTTCTAGTTCCATCCATTTTCTTGCAAATTTCATGATGTCATTATTTACATTATTACATTATTTACAGCTGAGTAGTACTCCATTGTGTAAATGTACCACATTATCTTTATCCATTCTTTGTTGAGGGGCATCTAGTTTGTTTCCAGGTTCTGGCTATTATAATAATGCTACTATGAACATAGTTGAGCAAGAGTCCTTGTAGTATGATTGAGCCCAAGAGTGGTATTGCTGTTTCTTGAGGTAGATTGATTCCCAATTTTCTGAGAAACTGCCATACTGATTTCCAAAGTGGCTGTACAAGTTAGAACTCCCTAGTGGGGTGTGTGTGTGTGTGTGTGTGTGTGTGTGTGTGTGTGTGTGTGTGTTTAAAAATAAAATAAAATAATTTTAAACTGTGTGTAAGAAGGTGGACACAAAATGAATTCTCATTCATTTTGGTATGAGCTTGATTTACAGAGAACAACTTAGCAATGTACAAGCACTAAAAATATACAAAACAACATCTTGGAAAATTGAGTTCTAACAAACCTTATTGTACAAGCAAAAGAGGAAAGGATCTAAGCCTATACTGAGAGACAAAGAGATTGGTAAAGCCATAAAATGAACTCAATCCAGCCACATGAAAAAATTAGTAAGGCAGCCAGACATAGTGGCACAGTATTATACTCTCACTTACGTGGGAGGCTGAGGTAGGAGAGTATCTTGAGGCCAAGAGACCAGCCTGGGGAATATAGCTAGACTCAAAGTATCTATTCAGGTCATTTGTTCATTACTGATTGAATTACTCTGGCTGGTTTGCTGCTGCTGTTCGTTCCTTTGTGTACTCAGGATGCTCCTCTTCTCTTGAATGGACAACTGGCAAAGACTGTCTCCCACCTGTAGGCGGTCTCCACCCTGCTGCCTGCCTCCTCTCCGTGCAGCAATTCAGTCTGATGTTCTCCCGTTTGTCCTGTGCTTTTGTTTCCTCTGCTTCTGGGGTGCAGGGACTCTTTGTCTTGAAGTGTTCTCTTCAATGATTCCCTCCAGCAGATTCAGACTTTCAGGTCTTACATTCAAATCTTTGGTGCACTTTGTTTGATTTCTTTGCAGGGTGGGAGAAGTCACTTCAGTGTCCTGCATGTGGATATCCAGCTTTCCTCCCCTCATTCATTCATGGAAGAGACTGTTCTTAATGCAAAGTACACTCTTGAAAACTTTATTAAATTGAGTTTGTTGAAAGCTGTTGGCAGTATGTCTGAGTCTTCAGTTCCACTGGTCCATGGGTCCATTTTTATCATTCTGGTTTTGTTTCTGTGGTTCTGTATTGTCCTGAAGTCAGCATTATAATGCCTCTAAATGTATTGGTTTTGCTCAAAATATATTTGAATATTGGAGGTCTTTGTGCTTTTTCATGAGTTTTGGGGCTTGGTTATTCTTTCTAGTTATGTGAAAAATGTCATTAGTATATATATCAATGGTATTTCAGCCCCGGACCTCCCATCTGGACAAGAGGTGAGTGCCTGGGCTCAGCCTACATCCCATCCCTGGGCACCAGCCATTCTGGGGAAGACCTACCCAACTTGGCCACAGGTTCTAGCCAGCGGGCAGGATCCTCTCCACCTCCACCGGGAAGGCTCCCCTTCTCCAAGATCCTGGCAGACCCTGCAATCTCCACGCCCTGCCCCCATGTCATCCGACCGAGACCCCGGCCACTTCCTGAGACTTAGAGACCAGCCCCCAGCTCCCATCCTGCCCTGGACCTCCCATCTGGACAAGAGAGAGAGGCTTCCTGAATCTGTCAGCTCTATCTGGACCAAGTGCACTAAGACCAAGAACGAATCCACAAGGAGATGGGCAGACATCAAGGCAGAAGTACATACAACAAAATGAAGAGCAATACACCATCACCAGAACCTAGCCCTCCTCCTACAGCTAGACCTGAACATCAAAAAATGGAAGAAACAGAAGAAACCAGCCTTATGAATAACATCATGAAGAGAGTAGAGGGTTATATAGAAGGAATCACAAATCAAATTGAGGAAAAGACAAATAAAAAATGGGAAGAACGCTATAAAAAAAAAACTAGAGGAAAGGACAAATAAAGCAGAAGAAAACAATGAAGCCCTGAAAGAAAATCATGAAAAAGCAATGAAACAGATGAAGGAAACAGTCAATGGTATTTCAGTATGGATCATGATCTGTAATACTGTTGGGTAGTGTGGATTTTTTAATATGTTTAATGTATTCTCTGACCGTATCATATGTGTATATAATATTTTAACCTTATCAAAGCCCCCATTGTTGTGGGAACATTGTTTTGTACACTGTGAAGATCTGTCTTTGCATAGGCACCTTCTGATTGGTTTAATAAATAGCTGAATGACCAATAGCTAGGCAGGAGAGGATAGAAGGAATTTCTGGGGAGAGAGAGGAAGAGAAGGGGGAATCTAGGTGTGTGGATTTTGCCAGCAGACTCAGGTCAAGGTGAACATGTTGTACTGTGGAGAGGTAACTGAGCCATGTGGCAGAACGTAGATTAAAAATATGGGTTAATTAAGTTGTAAGAGCTACTTGGAAACAAGTCTAAGCTAAAGGCCAAGTTTTCATAATGAATAATAAGTCTCCGGGTCATTATTGTGGACCTAGTGCTCCCACAAAGGAAAGTCTGACCACATTTGAGAAAGATCACTGTTACCCTCTCTTATCCTCTCCCATTCATTCCTAGACCCTTCCCCTTCCCAAAAAATATCCTCCTACTTCCATGTCTCTCACTTATTTTTAATAACCCATTTAATTTAATTAATGTCGCCTGTATGAGCATGGGTGTGGGGTTATCTGCTGGAGCATAGTAACTCAACAGTGGCTCCCAAAGAAAAATTAGTCTCCCTCCCATAGCAGCTTTAACACGCTTATTGCTCCCAATCCATGAACATGGGAAACCTTTCCTCTGTTAGTATCTTCTTCAGTTTCTTTCTTCAGTGTCACATAGTTCTCATTGCAGAAGACTTTTATGTTCTTGGCAATGTTTATTCCTAGGAATTAATTGTAGCTACTATGAATGTGACTGACTTTCTATTTCTTTCTCAGTGAGCTAGGAGTATGTTGAAAAGCTACTTATTTAACAGATTGATTCTGTGTCCAGCTGGATTGATCTATCAGTTCTAATAGACTCAGTAGAGTTCTATGGCTTTTATAGGTGTAGAAGCATTGCATCTACAAACAGGGATTCTTTAACTTCTTCAATTCTTTTTCATTTTATAATTGTTCTGCATTAAATTTCTAGTACTGCGTTGAATAAGAACAGCAATAGAAAATGTCACAGTTGCACAGTGTTCAAGTAGTGGCATGGGTCTTCCTGGCTGTTTTTATCAGATCTATAGTAGAGTGGCCAGCTCTGCATACTCATTCCAGCTCCAGGTGGCCAGAGCAAGCAGAACCACCTGACTCCAGCAGAGCATGGCAGTGCTGGTGTGCACACAAGGCCCCAGATCCCTGCACTTCTCCTTAGCCTGGTATGTGGAGACACAGTCCCACCTCCACCACAGACTACTGCTGGCCAGAGTTCTTGGTGTGTGATGACCTCAGACATCAGTCAACACTGCTGCTCCAGAGCTGCAAGCAGCTGTGCAGATTTCCACCTGCTGTGGCCTGGCCATCTGTGACCAGGAAGTGGCTACTCTGAACTCTGTAGGTTACTTCTCAGTGCAGGTCATACAGAACCTGAAAGCAGACCCCAAGGAACTTTTCACCAGGCTAGAGAAAAACTGAAAAAAGGCTTTCAGCAAAGTGTTAAAAAATACTGAGGACAGGAGTCTGAAAGTATTTGCTAACAATTATTAACTGAAAGAAGTTAAAGGTGAGCCAGAGAAGACTTCACAAGAAGTCACTGTGCTGACAGTGCAGTGGTTTACATATATGGATTCCATCTGAAGGATACTAATTTGTAGTGAAAAGTGAAATATCTTGATGGAGGATCTATAGAAATTGGTCCCTAGACCATATCACTACCACATTAAGAGAAATACCTAAAGGACATGACTACGTTTTCAAAAGAAAATACATAGAAGTCTTAAAAGTGGTCAATGTTCTGCTGTCTCAACAAAGAAATGAAGATGAAAAATTTGGAAATGACTTGTCAGCTGGCAGATACCCAGATAGAAGAAAAACTTTCTTGGACACATCATTCTAGGTGGTACCCCGAGGTCATTAAGATCAGAAGGCAGACATCTGGTCCCTGGGCACAGCAGCTATAGAACTAGCAAGGTGGGAGTGCCTCGTTCTGAACTGCATGCATGAAGATTTTGTTTTCATCACCAAAATGATCCTCAAATCTTATAAAAGGATTCCAAAGAAATCTCAAGAATGGAGATTTCAGCTACTATATTTGAAAAGAGAAGAAAGAAATCCCAACAAGGCCTTCCTCTCTGGGTTTATTGGAAATAATTTCTCCCCTGTTTGCAGAGCTGAAGGAGAGGAGGCAGACATGTGGAGTCTATAGGAGAGCTGGGAGGGACCATCTGTCTGGCGGAAGAGTCATATCACTGGATCTCCTATACCATTGAGGAACCATGAGGGGCCACTGCCACACACCAAAGCCACCAGTACCTATCCAGGGACACACAGTCCTAACTCTGACACAGTCAGATATAGTCCATCAGATGGGGTGAGGATGGTGTCATGGTGCTTGCCTGTATTAGCACCATGCAGAAGTAGGCAGTATAATCCTGAGTTCCACACTAGCCTATATAAAGTCTGTGTTCTCCTGAGAATATTTTAGAGTAAATTGTAGGAAAGCATTCCTGGGAATTTAAAAGATACAAGTTGACATTGACTTTATCTCTTAACTTAAGTAAATTGTAGGAAATCATTCCTGAGAATTGAAAAGACATAAGTTGACACTGACTATATCTCTTAACAAGAGTATGCATGCAGGCTGTTTCTTATGCGAGAGGATCCCAGGGTGGTGTTCATCTACCTCAAGTGTCTGGAGGCTTGTTATATGCTTTTCCTCCTGGACACCCCATGGAGAGCCTTAGTATATAGAGACCTGAGGTGCTGTTCTATTGAAGAACCAGGGTATCCCGTTATTATGTAGTGGACAAGGCTTCAAGCTCTAGATTTGACATCTGGTCATATATGTGAAGATAAGGTAAGTAATGGCTCCTCCTGAAATACAGAAACTCTCTGCACACGTTTCTAAGCAATGTTGATTTTAGACTTTTGTTTATCCACTAGCAATCCATGTGTTTACCAGGTCAGAGTCCAGCCTGCCCTGAACCCAAACTGTCATTTTAGGAGTTGAGGCAGCACATTGGAACTAACAGTGAGATGGTGCTAGCTAGCAAGTGGGATGACCCATATTCAATATCCGGGACCCACAGAACAGGAGAGAACTGACTCCTTCAAGATGTCCTCTGACCTCCATGTATATGCCATGGTGTGATTCCACAGATCAGTGTAAAAGCCAAAACCAAAGCGGAAGAAAAACACATTTGGTCAAAGCTGCATATTCCACATAAGATAGTGCTTGGCATCCAACCGTGGCTCCACTGAACTTTCTAGAATTCCCTTCCTAGTATGTTCCTCACTAGGACGTGCTTCAAGAATTGCTCCCTCATGGGAAGCAGAGGGGAGTAGTGCCCTTTGTAGGCTGCACACATCTCCTGAGCCACATTATTAAACACAAGTCTAGGTGGTATCGTGAATGGAATTTGCAAAGTAAATTTACTGATCATCTCCCAAGAATGGCCCCAAAAGAGATGGTCTGAGTGGGCCTGACTCCATTGGTTAGAAAGTCTATCAGTTAAACTTTGGATTTCCCTGATTCACAACAACAATGAAGGCTGATGCTGCTCTTTCCTTCTGCATGCTCCTTGCACTTCTGTTTGTGGCCATGCTCAGTTCATGCTGTCGGTCACAGTCCCTCCCTGAACTATATTGCTGCTTCCTTTCACCCCCTGGGTATAGAGATGAATACTTGTAACAAGTGTGTTTACACAACACATTCCTTTCCATTCTCTCTCCTGTGTGTCCACAAATGCATATGCAGCACACATTGCTTCATTGTGTTGAGCACGCATGCATGCATTCATCCTGTTTCCTGATTGTGAATGTCATGTGACTTAGACGCTTCTAGCTCCTGCTGCCTTGACTTCCTCATCACGATGGACTACACCCTTGAACTGTGAACCAGAAGAAGCCACTTTTCCCTTACGTTGCTCTTGTCTGAATTTTTTTTTAAATCTTCAATAAAACTTGCATCATGTGACTGGAAGGTCCATGACAAGTTCCAGGGTCCTTTATCTTGTCAAAGGAACAAAGATGATGCTCATCACATATTGGGGACTCTTAAAGCCTAGAAACACAAACAGTTATGGGTCTAAAAGTCCAAGAAGAACCTGTCTGTAGTCAAAATATCAAACACAGGGAATCTTGATTATATGGACTCATTTCCCTGAATTGCAGCATGGCCCTGGATGAGGGTACTAGCTGTTTTGCCATCAGAGAGCAAAAGAAAGTCACATCAATACATTCAATATTGTCTGCTTTTAGGATCTGGACTCACCATGGGGGAAGTTTTTAATTTGGCTTAACTGAGGTGGAAAGACTGTTGCTGATGTGCTGTGGCATCAGCTCATGGGCTTCAATAATAAAGAGAAAGCCAGGTGAGCACCAGCATTCCTTGCTCTCTGCCTCCTCCTCTGGCTACAGATACAGTGGGATAAGCCCCTCCCGCTCCTGCCAATAGACCTCCTCTCCATGATAAACTGAAAGAACTCAGATGCAGACTCAAGGAGTTCACTAAAGTAGATTGTGGGGGCAGATAGGAGTTTAGTAAAAGAGTTATTGACACCATGGACAGACAGACAGACAGTGAGCCACACTGAAGAAGCTCTGAGGAGAGTTAAAGCCCAACAACAGAGACAGACAGCATAGTGAGAGTTCTGAAGACAGGAATCAGGGCCTGTATGGCAGAGCCTGGCTTCTGTCTTATCTTTGATTCCAAGACAGGATTCTGGGAAGGGGTGTGGAGAAGGCAGTGTGGACAGCACACCTTCTTTGACATAAACCTCACATCCCCAGGTAAAAAACGTGGTTCTTGGGTGTCTATTGGCTAGAGATTCCTAGACAGCCTGGTGACACCTGTGAGAGGAGATGGTCAATGGCAGCAGTTGGGTGTGGATTCTCATTTTGTCCAGCTTTCTCCTTTTCGTGATAGGTCTGTATAAGCGTGATTACTGTTAACTACAGGACAGAGTTAATACTAAGCTGTCTTAAAATATCCTTTGCCAACACCATTAACTCAAAACTCTTCAGTTTAACCTCAGGCAGATTTTTGAGATAGAGGCAAAAAGCAGCCTTATTCTTTTCCAATATATCACAAGAATGGTCTCCAGGCCACTTACCAATATTCTTCCCTGCTGTAACTTCTTAAGCCAGACTGCCATAATTTACATTGCCTTCAGCACATGTTCCTACTAGGTAACCCAGTAAGCACCACTTAAAGTATTCAACCACGTCTCTAATCTAAAGTCCCAAAGTTTACATTATGCCAACTCAACATGGCCAGGCTCATCATAGATATATCACAATTCCTGGTACCAATTTATTGCTATAACCTATCTCCCTATCTGTCTATCTACCAGGGAGTCTGTCTAACTCCTAGTCTCTCAGTTTGAAACATCATCACAGCATGTCTAGATAACTACTTTAGTCATCCAGTGGGGTCTCTAGGCTTCCAGTCATCCTCTCAAGCCACCACACAAGTAATCATGCTCAACAGAACAGCTTTTATATTCTTTCATTATTTAAGTCATTTTAGGTTATACTTCAAGTTCCTTCCCATAGGCCCTCTTCATTTAACCTTTATTGCAGCATCAATATTCCCATGAAATACTTCCATTTCAGACATGTCAATGCTTTCCTGGTCTCCAGTCCTCTTCATAGGATTTTTCAAGACTCAGATCTGTACCCCACTGACTCAAAACTTCACGTAAATCACTGTAGCCTGTCTATCTCTAACAAGAAGTCATCTGTGAGTTCTGAACCTGGGTAATGCACGATCTCAGACAAGCCCTGCCATCTGATATTATCCTGCATTGTTAAGACCCAGTTATGTTTCTGTATCTGCTGCTTCTAGCATCATCTGAGGAATTTACAGCCATTCACTGTCATGCTCCAAAATAAAGAGCAGGAAGTGAAGGTGAAAAACTGTAGTTATGGTTTCAGTGGAATTTGGATGAAAAGGATCAGTGCAGGAGTTGCTGTGTCTTCCTATTGATGATTAATTGGTGTTCAAAGGTCAATCAATGAAATACAGAAGTATTATTTCTCTTTCAACCTTTCTATGCTTATCCTACATCCCCTTTTCATCATGTTCTATAATTGGAAGTTTCTTATCCCAACCACCTATTCCAAAATAACCACTCTGAGGCTTATATTGACTATAAATGCTTGACCAATAGCTCAGGCTTGTTACTAACTAGCTCTTACATTTTAAGTTAATCCATATTTCTTATTTATGCTCTGCTACATGGTAGTACCTTTATTAGCATGGCACAATCATCTTGTGCTTATTCTACCTCAGCTGGCAACTTCTGACTCAGCCCTTCTCCTTCCCATCATCCTTAGTTTGGTCACCCCACCCATATTCCCTGCCTGGCTAGAGATCAATCCACATTATATTAAACCAATTCAAGTGACAAATCTTTACAGTGTACAAGAGAATTATTCCATAGCAATGTTCTTTCTTTTTACTTAATGCCTCAAGATATAGTTGTTCAGGCTTATGATGTGCCTTCCCCTCAAGCCAATGCTGTAAGTTCTTTGCGCAAATAGACAGTACCATGATCTAGATTAGAAATGCTAATGTACTTCCCAACTCAAACCTTAATGTCCTTCCAAAGGAACTCAGTTGTATCCAAAATATTGATGTATTTAAATCATTTAAAGCAATTACCTTTTGTTGCACAGATTATATTTGGCTTCCTAGTAGACCACAGAGCTAAGACTTCTCAACTGTACTTGTAGATGAGCTTGGTGAACTACTGTTCTAACAAAGAAGGGTCAGGCGTGGTGACTTGTAGTAGGGGAGTTTTTAAGCTTGCCCAGTATCCACAGTCCCCCTTTTACACACAACACCCATGAAGGTAGATACTTGAATGACTAGAGACAGGAGAACTGAAAATCTTCTGCCTGGACTACTCTAGTGACTCTCAAATGAGGAAACAGAGAAACTGAGCTGTCACCTCTCAGGGAGTGCTGCTAGATTGCAGGTGAGCAGAAGCAGTGAGGTAGCAAATGTCACACACTCATAGCACAGCCACCCACTGCAAAGATTTACAGGTGGGTAGTAGGAAGACTGAGAAAGTCTGCTCTAATTCAAACTAAGTAGATTCTGTGCCCTTGATCCTTCACAAAAACCATGCAAGATTCTCTGGCACCTTTCCTGAGACTGTTGCAACTTATTTGAATTGTACTGAGGCCACCACTGAATACAGTGACACTAACAGAAAACTCTTGCAAAATTCCACTTGTCTGTTTGGACACCTAGAGTGGAGGTTCCTGTTTACACAGAGCACTCATAAATAAAGCACTGTGTATCAAGGACGTCTCTGGAAACCCTATCAAAGAAAAGGACACCATAGGCCCTGTCCTCTTGTCCTTCCTTCCTACACCATGTGGAAGGACAGACAGGCTCTGAAATGTCTGATTTCAGTTCTTCTTGCCTTCCTGGCCTCTGCTTCCTTATCACCTGGACAACCGTGAGTACCACCAAGGCACCTTCCATGTTGTTCCTCCTCCAATCAAAACCATCCACTTCCTTTCACAGTTTCTTTTCCCAAAACCCTCCCTATATCATTTTGCTTTTCAATTAACAAATGATAATTGTGTATATGTTTTCCAACTTTAGTATTACATGATTCTATGTTGTCATTTTACCAATTCTAAAGCAATCTGTGTTATTAAACTGAGGTGTGATGTAATTTAGAATAGCATTCCTCTTATGACTGTACCACTAATATCTAAAATCCCAGTGGTCAGAGACATTTTTATGTGTGGAAACCATTTCATCTCTTTGAAGATAAATATCTACATTGTTGGCACTTTGGGATGGAAATGTGTAGCCTATAGTTAAACTTGGGACGGGTAAGGATTCAGGCATACTGCAACTCTGGGGATGTTTGTGTATGGTGATATTTTTCTTTTATACCAAAATGTTAATTGTATGTTAATAAATAAAGTTGCCTGGGGGTCAGAGCTATTAGCAAGCCATAGGAAAGCAGGGCAGTGGTGGTGTACGTTTGTGATCACAGCACTTGGTAGACAGAGCTAGGTAAGTCTCTGTGTGTTCAGAGATACAGCCAGCATTGGATACACATGCCTTTAATCTCATTGCCAACCATAGAACACCTGGAGGTCTATACAGACAGGCTGTAATGAGGCAGTCCTGTGTTTGGGTTTACAACCAATGAGAAGGCAGAACAGAAACTATATAAAGACTTTAACACAGGAAGTACCGGCTCCTTCGGAGAGGTAGGACCACTGCAGGAGGAAGGGTAAGGTTTTGGCTCTTAGCTCTGACCTCTTGGCTTTCTTCTTTGCATTGGTTCTGTGTTTCTTATTTATAAGACGGTTGGTTACATCTACATTTGTGTCTTAAAACAGCACTCTTATTAGGATCAAAGACTTTGTATTAAACTGCAAGTAGAACTTGTTATTTGGTGCCCAAATAATCACATTATCAGGATTATATTGTTGAGTGATTTTCTTGACATTTTTTCATCAGAAAAATATATTTAAAGTGATAAAAATAAAAGCAATCTTTTGATTTTTTTTTCTATTATGTTATATAGTGGTGACAGGCTAGATTATGGGAGAGTTTGGGTACAAAAAAATAACTCTAATGCCAGTAAAATGTAGAGAACAATTTCTACAGATAGCCTTTGGTACTTGTTCAAGTATAGCATATGTGAATCATGCTACTCTGAATTGCACAGTCACAATATAAATCTTAGGTTTAAGGGTACCAAAAAATAAAAACAGGATACTGTTATCTTTCAAGAATTAAACATGATAATCAAGAACAATCATGATTATTTTTTATGAAAAGAATAATTTACTCTCCCAGATTGTTATTCAAAAAAATTTAAAAACCTCCTAGCACTGCATACTAGCTGCTTAAGTGAAAATAATGCATGCCATTTGAAGCTGCCTTGATGGATATCACTGCTGAAGCTGAGTGATCACCATTACAAACACTGATAATTGACCACTCTGAGGTATCATGCTGTCACCTGCCATCTCAGGCTGGAGAATCTTGGATGGTGGTGATTATTGTGAAGAAACTACAGCCATGGACAATGATACCTGTCCCCAGCTGGCCTCAACTTTTCCCTTTCCAGGAAGTATATGGTGCTGGTCCCTTCCCAGCTCTACACTGAGACCCCTGAGAAAATCTGCTTCCATCTACTTGATCTGAATGAGACAGTGACTGTCAGGGCCTCCTTGCAGTCTAGCTGGGGAACCAGAAGTCTGTCCAATGAGTTTGTGGTTGACAAGGACTATTTCCACTGCAACTCCTTCACTGTGAGTATTAGACACCTGTTCCTATTTATTTTCTATATTTATGTACACATGTGTGTAGATGCATATATAATATACTTACATATTTCTAAAAGAGATTAATCTAGAAACACAGCTACTACTTCATAACAATAGACACTTAGAACATTTACCCAATAAACAAATATCATAGATTATCCCACCCCAAAACAGGAAGAGCCAATACTTGTGCATGTGCTACTTTCCCACTGAAGTTGCTCAAAGAACCTAGTACCCAGAGAAAGAAGGATTTTGCCACTTTGTAGTACTTGGAGCTAGTAAGTTATAAACTTCGAATTAGCACTCCATCTAATCAGAACCACATCTCCTATGTGTAATTGATATCCTGAATAAGTGCTGGGTTTCTTCTTCTGTACCTATCCTCAAGATGCAATTCCTACCATTATCAATATGTTATTTTTCACTCTACCTAAGTTCCAGAGTTCTATCTAATTTTCAATCAAGATTATATTTACTCCATAAAAACGACTGTGTCTTTGTTGCTTCCACTCTGACTCATATGAAATGTTTTGTTTTTCTTTGCATACTTTGTTTCTCATATACCCTCCTCACATAATACTTAAACAGAAACTGATGAACCCCAATGTCCTTCCCGTGGTGTGGAAGGACCGGAGGTAAAAAGGAAATCTAAGACCTCCAAAGGGTCTGATGGTGAAGAGTCTTGTTTTCCTCTCGTTCTCAGCTCCCCAGAGTCTCAGCTTCAGATGAGAAGGTATCCCTCTCTATCCACATCAAAGCACAGACACACGAATTCAACAAAAAGAGTATGGTGCTGGTGAAGAACCAAGAAAGTGTTGTCTTTGTCCAGACAGACAAACCCGTGTACAAACCAGGACAGTCAGGTACGAAGGTCCATCACTGGCTATGGAGTGAAGAAGCCATCCTGAACATGGCACAGAGAAGGCCTGGCTCTCTGGACCTCACTAGAAAATTCTCTCTCTCTCTCTTTCTCCAGTCAAGTTTCGGGTTGTCTCTATGGATAAAAACCTACGCCCCCTGAATGAGTTGGTGAGTCTTTTACATGAGGGTATTGGTGGGTTTGTAAAGACATAATGTGACTGAAATATTCTCATTTCTAGCCCCTTGCTAAGGTATGAGTTGGTCTTCTTCTCTACTCTGCTCATTTGACTATTTATACCCCTTGCTCAGTTACCATTGGCCATGCAATGTCTTCCTTGTATCTTGTACTCCATTACTGGTTAAGTGTCTCTGGGTTTCTTTATACTTCATGGAGACTGTTACTGTACAGAACTTTTGGGCTTAATCATGTTTTTCAATCATTTCTTTTGTAGTTTCTGTTACTTTAAGCCATCCTTAAGAAATCCATTTCTAGTCTAACAGGGGTATTTCTTACATATAACCCTGTATTTAACATTTAGATCCTTCCCTAAATGGACTCTCTAAAGAATAAATTAGCATTTCAGAGTCTCTTGTCCTCTGCAATTCAGCAAGTGGTGGGTGTTGTAGCTGGAGTTTTCTTATGTCCACCCTGCTCCTGCAGCTGCTCAGACCCCAGTAAACACACAGAGACTTATATTACTTATAAACTGTATGGCTGTGGCAGGATTCTTGCTATCTAGTTCTTAAATCTTAAATTAACACATTTGTACTAATCTATAAGTTGCCATGTGGCTTGTGGCTTACTGGTACTTTTACATCTTACTTCCTCTGTGTCTGGCTAGCGACTCCTGACTCTGTCTTCCTGTTCCCAGAATTCTCCTCTCTGCTTAACCTGCCTATACTATACTTCCTGCCTGGCTACTGACCATTCAGTGTTTTATTTATCAACCAAATCAGAGGAACACATTCACAGCAAACATATTGATATCCACAGCAGGGTGTCTGTGCTAATCACCCTCTACTGCAAGTAGAAGCTTCTCTGACTAGGGCTGAGAGAAGCTTTGATCTGTAAGTATAAAGATACATCAATATCAGTTGGTTTAACACTATTTCCTTTAGCAGCAGAATAATGGGTTCTCCTCTGGTCCTATGGCCTGTTTAGCCACAGATTCTTGGCCCTATAATGATGTCTAATGTGGGTTTCATCTTGCATAGTAGGATTTAAACCCAGTCACAAAGGGTTGGCTACTTCCATGATATTTGAGCCACTACTGCACCAGTGGGCGTGTCTTGCCAGTCCAGTGGTTCTCACAGTTTATAGGGTTCACAGTTGGATGACATTGATGATCCTGGCCCTTCTGGTAGTGTGCATAGCACCTTACTGCTCTGTGAAACTTAGCCAGTAGTGATGGCTCCAGCCATCAGCAGCTTAACTGTAGAATGTAAAAGCCCAAATTAGACATCTAAATCACATCCTCTCCAACCAAGGAGCATAGATTATTGTGTCAGAGAGGAAGGAATGACTGTAAGAACCAGAGGTAGTGTATGAATGCAAGGAGACAGACCTCTAGACTCAGCATGGCAGCCACACATATGAACTTATAATTGTGTTAGCATGCACAAGCCCATGCAAGACCAGGCCAGACCAAACATTAGCATGGAGAGGTGATATGTACATGAAATCCCACCCTTAACTGAGGCGCTACTGATAACTGATAGCTACTGGGCAAAAGTCAGTTTTCTTTACAGTATAGATGCAGGTAAGTCCACTACACTCCAGTGGATACCCACATATCCAAGAATATATGGGCAGCACAAATGGTGTTAATGGTGAAAAAAAAGAGAGAAAACACTAAGTCAGGTGGGTAAGGAGGGAAGGTAGTTCTGGTATGAGTTAGGGGAAGGGGTGTATATCATCAGAAAACACTGTACAAAACTCTCAAAGAACTAGCTAAAAATTAAAACAAACAATAAAATAGTGATCCCATTTTACTCAATGTGCTCTATACAGATAACAATTTCCAATAGACATCATTTGGTGGAGAGTAAAGATTCTATCCTTTCACAATAATCTGTTGTATAATTCTATCAAGGATATTTTTTCTTTTTTTGTTGTTCTCTCACACAATACATCATGACCATAGTCTCCCCTCCCTCCACTCCTCCCACTCTCCCTCCCTCATCTAGATTCATGTCCCTTCAGAGAAGAGCAGGCCTCCCAGGGATATCAGCTGTACATGGCATAACAAGATGCAATAAGACCAGGCACAAACCCTCCTATCAAGGCTGGGTGAGGTCACCCAGTAGAAGGAAAGGGGTCCCAAGAGCAGGCAAGTTAGTCAGAGACATGCCCACTCCTGCTGTTAGGAGTCCCACAAAAACCCCAAGCAAACAGCCACAGCATGCATGCAGTGGACCTAGCTCAGACCCACGGAAATCATAGGCTCTGTGATATCTCCTTCAGTCTCTGTGAGCCCCTATGAGCCCTGCTTAGTTGATTCTGTGGGCCGTGTTCTCCTGGTTTCTTTGACCCCTCTGGCTCCTACCATCCTTCCTCCTATCTTCTCGGGGTTCCCTGAGCTCTGCCTAATATTTGGCTGTGCATCTCTGCATCTGCTCCCATCAGCTGCCAGAGGAAGCCTCTCTGAAGACAATTGGGCTAGGCACCAATCTTGTGAGTATAGCAAAATATCATTAGAAATCATTTCATTTATTTATTGGTTGGGGTGGTAGGTCATGTTTGGTTCTACCCTAGGTCTCTATCCAGCTTCCAGTTACTGGCCATCCAGACAGTGTGGGGCCATGGGCTGCCTCTAGTAGCTTTGCCCTCAAGTTAGACCATTTGTTGTCATTTGTTGTTAGTCATTTGTTGGCCATTCTCACAAGCTCTGGGCCACCATAGCCTCAGCACGTCTTGCAGACAGGACAAGTTGTGGATTGAAGGTTTTGTGTCTGGGTAGGTGTCCCTGTCCCACTACTGGAAGCCTTGCCTCCTTATAGAAGATGACCAGTTCAGACTCCATATCCTTCATTACTAGGAGTCCTCAGTAGGATCACCCTCGTAGTTTCCAGGAAGTTTCCACTGCACTAGGTTTCCACATTGCTCTCTCATGCCCCCTATTCCAGTTATCTCTTTCTGTACTCTCTCCCTCCATCACTCGCTCCCTACCTAATCCCTCCTGTTCCCATCCCCACTGGCCCCCAGTCCACCTGTAAAATCTTCCAAGGGAGATCCATGCATCCCTCCTAGAGCCCTCCTTGTTACTTAGCCTCTCTGAGTCTGTGGAGTGGAGTGTGATTATCTTTTACTTAGCAGCTAACAGTCCTTTATAAGTGAGTACATATCATTTTTGTATTTCTGAGTCTGGGTTGCTTCACTCAGGATGATTTTTTTCTAGTTCCCTCCTCCATTGTATACACACACATGTGTATGGTTCTGCTGGGCAATCTCTTCATCCATTTACCCTAGCTCTGTTGGCTTATGACACTGTAAAGTTTCCAGTGCAGACTGTTGATCCACTTTCTAGCACTTTGTGTGTCTCTGTGCAATACGTGTTCATTCTGTGTGCATGCGTGTGTGTGTGTGTGTGTGTGCGCGCGTGTGTGTGTGCGTGTGTGTGTGTGTGTGTGTGTGTGTGTGTATACACATGTATGTGCTAGACAGAAGATAATCTTAGATTTCATTTCTTGGGTGCCAAACATCATGGGTTTTGAGTCAGAGTCTATGGCTGGCCTGGGGCTTGATGATCAGGCTAGGCAGCCTGGCCAGTCATCCGGTAACAGCTGTGTGTCTCTGCTTTCCAGCCGGGACTACAGTGGGAACATGTACCCACTTTTTGTGTGGATTCTGCAAATGGAACCTGGGTCTTTCTGCTTGAGCAGCTAGCATTTTACCAACTGCCTTTCCCTTCTGCCTTTTACCTCTTGGTTTCATAAGGATAACAGCACTTTCATTTTTATTTAGGTTAAATTCACTTCCTTGAATTAATCCTTGCTTCAGTATTTCAACAACTACTCCTGGATGTTTTATTTAAATTTTACTATCAGGTTACAGTTCTACAATCAGTCTTGGAAATGTGATTGAAATATTAATAACATATATATTGATTTGGAAAGAGTATAAATCATTTAATGACAAATGTTTCTGTCTAGTGCACATGTATCTACCCATTATTTTAGATTTCCTTTTATGTAATTCATAATGGGTTGCAATGTTCTTCTTAGGCCTATTGAAATTCTTATTTGACTTATTCCCGAAATCATAGTTTTCATTAATGAATGGTGTTTATAGGATTTATAATTTGTTGCCTTCATTTTCAATGCAATTAAGATTGTTTTCTATGTACCCCATTACTTTTTATCATGGTGATCTTGCTGAATTCCTTCGTCAAAATGACTTATATTGGATTCCAGTACGTTGTGTGTGCCAGTTATAAAGTGATCTTGCTATTACAGTGTAGGGTCATTTTCTCTGACAGTTAAAGAATTAAAAGGCAGGAAAAATCCTGAGCATAGCAGACAGAGTCAGCCAGTAAAGAAAGGCTTTTATTAGAGTTGAGAAAACACACACAGCAGGCACATGGGTGGGAAGACCCTCTGCAGAGGGGAATTGGGGAGCCATGCTTCTCCATGAGAGCTGGGGTCTTTGAGGGTCTTTGAGGGGTCTTTCTTCCCTAAATTAGGGCAGATCAACTTGAACAAAGACAGAGAGGCAGATACAAATGCAGAGTGAACTCATCTTGGTCTTGTCCTTGAATGTATCAGGCTGGTCCATTGCAGAGGTGCCCTGGTATTAGAAGGAGAGCCCTACTGTAGCCTTTAGGCCTGTGTCATAGGTCAAGAGTGTGAGGAGGAAGCCAGGATTTCACTGTTTCTATTATCTGTCTGTGACTTCTCTTCCTGTCTGTTTACCTACCAGGGCCGGTCTAAGTATTAGTCCCTCAGCTGATTGAAACAATACTCCTTCTTTACTCACAGGTTTTATAGCTTAGTTTCCTTTGCTGGCCCTGTAGACTAGGTCATCCAGGATAATATTAAAAGAAATCATATGTAGGACTTTAGTGAAATTTTCCTTTTTCACATCTTTGTTTACTCTGCAGTCTCAATTGACTTTTTAAAAAAACAAATGAAACAAACAAACAAACATGATTTCTCCATGTAATTTTTGTCTGACTTGAAACTGTCTATGAAGACCAGGCGGCCTTGAACTCACAGAGATCCTCCTGCCTCTGCCTCCTGATTGCTGGGATTAAAGGATGTGCCACCACTGTCTGCCTGGCTCAGCTGATGCTTTTAAAGTCTGTTAAGTCAGCAAGCGGCTCTTCCTTTTCTTGGTTCATCCTGATCTTGGAAACTGAAACCGCAGTAGTTGTTTCCAATGGGGCAGTGTCTGCACCCTCATCTTCAGTATTCGGAGGTGAAAGTGGGTGACAATAAAGACATGGCATTTGAAAAGAACAGGAAGGAGAAGCTTCTGTTCTGAGTACCACTTAGATCAAAAGGTGAGGAATAAGGCACAAAAAGAGAAATCAGAGGAAAATGGAGAGAGCCTGGTCTCATCAGCACAGGTCACAAAGCCAAGATAAGCTTCCCTCATTCAAGCTACCTGTAGTATTTGTCTGTGACTATTAGCATAAATTAGAAAGGCAACTTGGTACCATGACAATTTAGCTAAGCCAAAGAGTCATCTCTCCACTTGGACTAAGACCTTCACAGTCATGGGTTGTTGGCAGGGTTTTCAGCACCCTCTATGAATTCCGTCCTACAAGACAGGATTGAAATCCAATCAGAGAGCAGTTTTCTAACCCCATAAAAGTTGTGCCACTCTTGTACCAATGGGCACATCTTGCGTGGCAGGTTGGTGTTAGACATCCTGGGGTTCTCAGCTGGATGAGACCGTTGACATCTCCTCTCCTGCAGCAATCTGCACAGCACCTTGTGGCAGTGTGGAAGCTGGTCAGCAGGGGGGCTGTTAGCAGAGCACCAGCTTGATTTCTCTACACCCTTCCACCAAGGTGTGTGGTGTCTTCCACAATAGAATATTATCAACTAGTTATTGTGGGCAATCAAGGAGAGCATCAAGATTCTGTATTGTTTGCGGGGGGGAGGGTCTCTAGGTCCAACCCTGGCCAGAAACTCATAAGGTGCTATCTCATGCCTAGAACTGGGGCATTTGTTTAGTGACCCTTGGCCTTCGGAAGCAGCATTATCTAGACATGTAGTACATCTTCCTCTGACTCTCCTTTTAAGTTATGCTTCTTAATAGCTTTAGAAAGCAGTAGGTTTCCATGTGACTTTTTCACAGATCCTCAGTGTGGGTTAACCCTCCCATCTCCCCTCTTGTCTCTCCCATCCCACACCCTATTAATAGATAAATGTTCTGTCCCCAAAAGTGCACCTGTGCTTTGACATTCCCTATGTCATGCTATGTCCCCTGCCTTGAGGGATTCCTACCCAGTGGTCCTCTTCTAGTTACCTTGAGTCCACAGGTACTCCGGGTTTGGAGTGAGGAGCCACACATGAGAAAGAACAAACAGCAGTTATCTTTCTGAGCCTGGCTAACCATTAGAATTTTTTCAAGTTATATCCATTTACAAATTTTGTGATTTCATTTTTTACAGATGAATAAACTTTCACTGTGTATACACGTACCATAGTTTCATCATCCATTATGATTTATTTTTCTAGACTTTCAGAAACAAGTTCTATCTCACTAAAATTCCCATACAACTGCCACTGCTTGCTCCCTCTTCAACTGCTAGAATGGTTATGTTTTCTCCAGGCTGATGCTCATCTAAACAAAATTCACCTCTTCAGACAGCTCAGTTATTACAGCACCTTAGATGACCTTGTCACTGTCTGTCTTTACTGTGTTCTCCGTCTGCTCGATCAGAAACACTTTGCCTGTAAACCTCTGCACATGCGGCCCTCGCCTCAGTCAGCAGCAGTTCTCCATTGCAGCCAGAGCCGCTATTGAGCCCTTTCTTTCTCTGTTCGTATCTCTGGGCAATGGTCAGACAGTGGTTTGCTCTGTGGAACTGCGTTCAGGAGGTGGGTATTGAGTCATGTGCTAATGCCTTTGTATCTACTAGATGAGGAGGGGGACGCCAGGGCCCTGGGTAGAGCGGCATGTATAGCTTGCCCAGGAGACCCCCCCAAGTTAAACATTTTGGCTGGATATATTTAAAACTAGTAACCCCATTTCACACTAAAAAATTCCTGATTTGAACAATAAATTCTGTAAACTCCATACTGTAAAGGCTCAGAATGGGTCTCCATAAAATTATTTTCATTGTTACTTCATAACTATAATTTTGTTATTGTTATGAATCATCATGTAAATACTTTTGGAGATAGAGGTTTGCCAAAGGGATAAAAACCCATAAGTTGAGAAAAGCTGTTCTAAACTAACACTGTTTTCTATTTTGTTTCAGTTTCCTCTGGCTTACATTCAGGTAAGAAATTTAACTGTTTCATATTCAGAGAGAAATCAATCCGCTGAAAGTAACTTGATGTTGGAATGTGGTAGCAGTACTGTGGGTCAGCAGCCTTCCACCACTGTGGACAATTGCTTCATTATATCTCACTAACCTTTATTCCTCCCTACCTGATGCTTCCATCATGAACACGTGGTCTTAGATGTGTTGATGTAATTAAAACTCTATTTACATAAAAAAATTTACAACCTGTCTCACAGGATCCAAAGACGAATCGAATCATGCAGTGGCGGGATATTAACACGGAGCACGGGCTTAAGCAGCTGTCCTTCAGCCTGTCATCAGAGCCTGTTCAGGGCTCCTACAAGATAGTGATAGTGAAACCATCAGGAGTGAAGACAGAGCACTCCTTCTCCGTGGAGGAATTCGGTATGGCTTGGGAAGACTGAAAAGGGAAAGTAGATCTTGTAAGATTCTGGTTATCATGGGATAAAATGTTTGGAACATGTTGAGTTCAATGGGTAAGGCTGAGATTCATCTGACTCTAGCTATGGCTATCCACCTAGCAACCTGGAACTTCCAGAAAGTTCTGGGATTTTCAGAGGCACACTACTTGGATTTTCTTATTTAAGTAGATACCTCTGTGGTTTTCATATCCTGATACAATCTATCACCACTCAAAATTCTACCTTTACTGGAGGGAGGGAGGTAAACTTAATAATGTGAAGCCACCATTTCTTGGCAGAGGCTGATCATTTAGGCAACTAGAAAAGTTATTTCCCACCTGAATTTCTCTTCTCTCTCCCAATAGTGCTTCCCAGGTTTGAAGTTCAAGTAAAGGTTCCAAAGGCCATCTCTGTGCAAGATGAAAAAATAAACGTGACTGTGTGTGCAGTGTGAGTTACCTGTGTTTAATCTTCCATCCTTTAGAACGTACTTGGACATAAAAGCTACCTGGGATAACGAGTCATTGTAGAATCTGTAGAAATGCTAAGGTTGTCCGTCCTCCTAGAAAGTTTCCCCTATGGTGTTCATTTCCTCCTCACGTCCCCGCTGCTCTGCTTCCATTACTGCTTGATCATTCATTGCATATGTTGATGATGTCAATTCTGATGACACCAGTGATAAATCAATTGTATGAAGCAGTAGAGAGTTCCTGCCTTTGGAGACAGGAAGATACCTGCAAAGATCCCCTGACCCATGTGAAGAGAACATAGGCACTAAACACAGCATTCTGCCGACCTGTTATGTGTTGACAGAAAGAACAGAGAAACAAGAGCTTCCAATCTGGCTGCAGTTCCAGCCACTGCTGCCCAAGTTTAACTTTTAAACATCTCGCTTTTCTGTTAGCATTTCTATACTTGATAAATGTGGATTGTGTCACAGCAACTGAAGTTGCTATTAAAGTCTGGAACCCCAGTAAGTCAAACCGTGCTAGAAGGAATTTGCAAATGTGCCTGAATTAAACAGAAGAGACACACATGGCTCACATCTGCTTGTCATTAAAATAAACATGCTTAAAAAATTGATAGGAAGAAAGCAAAAGATTGAGGAGGTCTGTTAGAATAGTTCTGAGTCATTTCGCCATGGTCCCCATTCATCACAGCCCCATCATTTACTAGCTGAGGATCCTGATTGGGTCACTTAATCTTTTCAGAACTATATAAGGGAGGAAATCATGTCTCCCAGAGGTTCTTAACAGGGATAAATTGTTAATATATCTGGATAGAACATGTCAAGTGGTAGTAATGGGCCCTATTTGCTGTCATTGTGAAAATACACAGAGCTAATCTACTGTTACAGATAGATAGTGTGGACTATGGGTGGGACGACTGTGGGTCTCTGCTTTAGGATGACCCTTGGTTTCTCTGAATCTGTCTTGTAACAGATATACCTATGGGAAGCCTATACCAGGACAGGTAAAGATGCATATATGCTGTGACTATCAGGATTCTAACGGGATGGGAGAGGGTGCATGCAAGTTACCAGTCAGTTACCAGGTGAGTAAAAACTGCTCAAAGTCCCATCTTTAATACTAATAATATTAATAACTAACACGGAAATAGAGATACCAAAGCTGAGAGGAAATGCACACCCAGGTACTGAAAAAGGGTCTTCTGGGACTTTGGGACCTCGGGTGTAGCTCTGTGGTGGAACACTAGTCAGGCATGTGTGCAATCCCCAGCAACAGCCCCCTCTGACAAAAGTGATAGTCCTGGGACCCACTGTTTTTATATACATTTTATATACACTGTTTTTATATACATTTTATATACACTGTTTTTATATACATTTTTCTTAATTTTAAGTATTTTTTAGCATTTCATGGGAAATGTGTTTATGTCATTTATGCCTCTCTTTCCTCCTCTCCAGTGCCTCCCAGGTCTCCCCCAACTCTGTCTGAAATTTATGACCTCTTATTCTGGAACTATTATTGTTACACATATAAATTTTGTGTGTGTGTGTGTGTGTGTGTGTGTGTGTGTGTGTGTGTGCACATAATCAACCTGCTGAGTCCATTTAGGATTGCTGCTATGAACATGTACATAAGGATGACCATGCAGGATTACATAACCTACCCACGGACACCTTGGAGAAGAATGGTTTTCTCTCTCAGCAGCCTTTGATCACCTGTAGCTCTTGATGTTGGACTGGGGCTTTATGAAATTTCCCCATCCTCCACATGGTGTGTTAACTGGTGTTACCATTATGTAACTCTTGTTTAGGCAGTCACATTGTTGAGATTTTTGTGGATGTGTTTTCCCTGTTGTGTCTGGATGACACTATTTTGCAAGAGGCATTCTGGTCTTTTACAATCTTTCTGATCCTTGCTCCATGACTTTCCTGATCCTTTGATGCAGAGGTTATTTTGGAGATATGTCATGTGGGGTTCAGCACATCATAGGCATTTATTCTCTGTATTTGTGTAAGTTGTGAATCTCTATAATGGGCTCTATATATTGAAAAATATGATTATTTGATGAGTGGTGAGATCTACGCTTATCTGTAAGGATAAGGATAAGTCTTTGGAATATGATAAGGAACTCTATTGGTTTAGGAAAGTGGCGGTGGTGGCTTTCCCCCCTAGAGCCTATGTGACTGTTGAAGTTGTCCATTTCTTATTGTTTTAACAGTGTTTTGGATGAATGTAGAAATTTATCCATGTGTTTTAGGTTTTCTAAATAATTAATGCAGTATAGGTTTTTAAAGTATTTCTTTATAATATCACAAATTACTCTAATGTCTGTGTAATGTTTCCCTGTAAATTTCTGATTCACTCAATTTGGGTAATTTCTTTCTTTCTTTTGTGAATTGTGCTGAAGGTCTGTTGATCTTATCTTCTTAAATAATCATCTCTTAAACTCATTGATTCTTTGTATTCTTTATTTCTTTTCCACTCATTTCTGTTCCAGTCTTTATTATTTCTTCCCATTACTAATATTGAGTTTGACTTGATTTTTTTTATTTTTTATTTTATTTTACAATACCATTCAGTTCTACATATCAGCCATGGATTCCCTTGTTCTCCCCCCTCCCGCCCCCTCCCCTTCCCCCCAGCCCAGCCCCCATTCCCACCTCCTCCAGGGCAAAGCCTCCCCTGAGGACTGAGATCAACCTGGTGGACTCAGTCCAGGCAGGGCCAGTCCCCTCCTCCCAGGCCGAGCCAAGCGACCCTGCATAAGCCCTAGGTTTCAAACAGCCAACTCATGCAATGAGCACAGGACCTGGTCCCACTGCTTGGATGCCTCCCAAACAGTTCAAGCCAATCAACTGTCTCACCCATTCAGAGGGCTTGATCCAGTTGAGGGGCCCTCAGCCATTGGTTCATAGTTCATGTGTTTCCATTCATTTGGCTATTTGTCCCTGTGTTTTATCCAACCTTGGTCTCAACAATTCTCACTCATATAGACCCTCCTCTTTCTCGCTAATTGGACTCCTGGAGCTCCACCCAGGGCCTAGCCGTGGATCCCTGCTTCCAGATCCCTCAGTCATTGGATGGGGTTTCTAGCATGACAATTAGGGTGTTTGGCCATCCCATCACCAGAGTGGGTCAATTCGGGCTGTCTCTCGACCATTGCTAGCAGTCTATTGTGGGGGCATCTTTGTGGATTTCTGTGGGCCTCTCTAGCACTTTCAAGGACCTCAACATAAATCCAGCTACTCTGAACCTGCTAGAAGAGAAAGTAGGAAGTAGTCTTGAATGCATTGGCATAGGAGATCACTTCCTAAATATAACACCAGTAGCACAGACACTGAGAAAAACAATCAATCAATGGGACCTCTTGAAACTGAGAAGCTTTTGTAGAGCAAAGGATACGGTCAACAAGGCAAAGCGACAGCCTACAGAATGGGAAAAGGTCTTCACCAATCCCACATCTGACAGAGGACTGATATCCAGAATATATAAAGAACTCAAGAAATTAGACATCAAAATGCCCAACGGTCCAATTAAGAAATGGGCAATAGAACTAAACAGAGAATTCTCAACAGAGGAAACTCCAATGGCTGAAAGACATTTAAGGAACTGCTCAACATCCCTAATTATCAGGGAAATGCAAATCAAAACAACTCTGAGATACCACCTTACACCTGTCAGAATGGCTAAGATAAAAAACACTGAAGACACCTTATGCTGGAGAGGATGTGGAGCTAGGGGAACTCTCCTCCACTGCTGGAGGGAATGCAAGCTTGTATAGCCACTTTGGAAATCAATATGGCACTTTCTTAGAAAATTGGGAATCAATCTCCCCCGAGATCCAGCTATACCACTCTTGGGCATATACCCAAGGAACGCTCAATCACACCACAAGAGCACTTGCTCAGCTATGTTCATATCAGCATTGTTTGTAATAGCCAGAACCTGGAAACAACCTAGATGCCCTTCAACTGAAGAATGGATAAATAAAATGTGGTACATATACACAATGGAATACTACTCAGCAGAGAAAAACAATGACATCATGAGGTTTGCAGGCAAATGGAGGGATCTAGAAAAAATCATCCTGAGTGAGGTAACCCAGACTCAGAAAGACAAACATGGGATGTACTCACTCATAGGAGGATACTAGATGTGGAGCAAGGATGACTGGACTGCTACTCACATCACCAGGGAAGCTACCTGGAAAACAGGATCCCAAGAAAGACACGGGGATCGCCCAGTGACAGAGAAATGGATGAGATCTTCATGAACAGCCTGGACATAAGTGGGGGAAATGAAGGGTGAGGGTCGAGGGAAAGAGAGCTTGGGGGAGCAGAAAACCCCAGCTGGATCAAGAACAGAGAGGGAGAACAAGGAATAGGAGACCATGATAAATAAAGACTTGATTTTTCTTTTTCCAAATCCTTGACTTGCAACTTTGAGTCATTTATTTGTGTTATTTCTTTTCTTTCTTATATCAATACTCAGACTTGTAAATGTCCCTCTTGGGACTACTTTGAATGGATTCCAGAGGTTTTGTTGTGGTATGTTTTCATTTTTCACTTAATTTCAGCATTTAACTTTTTTTTTCCTTTCTTGATTTATTCTTTGATTCATTCATTATTCAGTATTGGGCTGTTTAGTTTCCATGACTTTGTGTAATTTCTAGAAATTCTTTTGTTGTTGAATCTAAGTATTATTGCATTCGAGTCAGATAGGAGGCACTAGGTTATTTCAATTTTCAACAATTATATTTGTTCAGATTTGTTTTGTGTCCCAGTATTTTGTCTATTTTAGAGAAATTTCCATTTGTTACTTCAAAGAATAAATATTCTTTGGAGTTTAGGTGGAATATTCCAAAGATATATGTTAGCTTCGTTTAATGTATGATGTCATTTAATTCTGATGATTCTGTCCAGATACCCTATTGGAGAAATTAGGGTTCAGAAACCAACTGTAATTCTGTAATTACTAATTTGGTTTCATCTGTGTCTTGAAGTTCAGTAGTATGCTTTTTATGAAGATTGTGTACTTGAGTTGGGTTCATAATGTTTCAAATTGTAGTGTCTTCTCAGTTAATTGTCCCCTTGATAAGAATAAAGAGTTCCTCTTTATCTCTTCTGATTAATTTTGGCTTTAAATCAGTTGTATCAGATATCAGAATATCAATGACTGCTTGCTTTCTGGTCATTTGCTTTGAATACTTTTTTCCATCCTTTCATTGTAAGGTTGTGCCTATCCTTGAAGACAAAATGAGTTTCTTGTGAACAACAAAAAGACTGATTTTGTAACCCATTCAACTATTCTGTGTCTTTTGATTGGAGAGTTGAGGCCATTAATATTTAAAGTTATCTCTGAAAGATGTGTGTTGATTACTGTCACACTATGATTTTGTTGCTAATTCTGTTTAATCCTATCTCATGATTCTATAATTACAGCTTTATTTTTTTCTTTCTGTAGCCTCTTACTATGATTATTCTCCTCAGTCCAAAGTATTGTTTCTGTTATTCCCTGTATGGCTGGTTTTGTGGACATGAATTCTTTTAGCCTATTTGTCACCTTATAATCTTATCAGTTTTAGGAACTTCCTGAGCCCTGTAAGTCTTGTATATGTCCTGAGTCTTAGTGAGCCTCCTTACAGATGGAATGTTTAAATTCAGATGAAATTCTTATATTTCATTCTGGAAATTATTATTTTTTTATCTAGATGGGCAATTAATGAGTGTGTAGTACTAAAGTCACCCATTATTATTGCATCTGAACCTATGTATCCTTTCATTAGTATTATTTCTTTTATGAAATTGGATGCATTGACATGTTTATTCAGTATTTTTTTTTTGGTTAATTCCATTCACTAACAGGTAGGGATGTTTTTATTTCCTGTAACTAACTTTGAACTGAAGTCTATTTTATCAAATATAAGTATTGATACTTCTGCTTCTTATCAGCTTTGGATTTTCTGGATCTATCCTTTCCTATTTACCTTAGTTAGGGTTTTTATTGCTGTGGAGAGACACCATGACCACGACAACTCCTGTAAAGGAAAACATTTAATTGGGTAGCTTACAGTTTTAGAGTTTTGTCCATTATCATCATGGTGGGGCCTGGCAGTGTGCAGGCAGACACGGTGCTGGAGAGATAGCTGAGAGTGCTACATCTAGTGCAGGCAACAGGAAGTGGTCAACAATAGTGGGTGTGGCTTGATCATATGAAGATTCAAAGTCTGCCTCCACAGTGACACACTTCCTCCAACAAGGCCACACCTACTCCAACAAAGCCACACCTCCCAATAGTGCCACACTCCCTAGGAGCTTATGGGGGCCAAGTACATTCAAACTGCCACACTATCCTTTCATTTTTGTAGTCTAATTAGTTGTCCCATGACTCTTATTAAGAGAGTTAAAATAATTTATATTTAAGTCTGTTTGTTGATAATTATTTATTTATTTCCTATGATTTTATTGGATGTTCTAGTTAATTCACATGCTATTTATCTTTTATTGACCATGTCATCTGTTACTGACTTTCTCATTCTTGTCCTGAACTGATAACATTAATACCATCATCTGCTTGTTTGAATCCTCTTTGAGGTCACTAGCCATTTCCAAAACTAGACAATTAGAAGATTTGTCCAGCATCACCACAGTTTCAGAATTCTGGGGTTTGTAGTGAGGAATCGTACCCGCTTGTGGTTCTCACACTGCCTTGTGTCACGTTTCCTGTGTTTCTACATTGTGATCTCCAAATCTCTTACGATAGATCTCTCCTCCAGTTTTATTTGGGAGTCTTCTTAGGAAGCAGTTTTCACTTAACAGCTCATTCCTCACTACCATTCAGAGATAAAAACACAAACTGCCATAACACCAGAAAACCAAAGACAAGAGAGCAACACAATTTAAATAAAATAAAGCACACTACGATGCCAGCCATCAGGGTACAAAAGAGAATGGCAAACAGTGTAAAGTAAGCTGTGAAGTTAAAACCGAATTAAGAACAAAGTAATGTGATTCTGGTGACTCTTCTCTTTCACATTTCAGAATAATGTCAGTTCTTTCTTATGAAGACTTTTCTCATTCACAGAACCACACAGAGGTAGCTCCTAAGGCCCCATTACACTCTGGAAATAGATTTCACTTTATCCATTTACTTGAACTAGGTATCAAGCCGACAGTTTCATGTCTGCTAGTGACATGTACCATTGGGCTACATCCAAGCCTGTGGTTGATATTTTAAATAATGCAAAGTGATTATTAAGTCCTAGTGGCACACAAGTAAGTGTTCTGATTACATTATAATTGTGAATTTACTTAATACTCCTTTGGTGTCTATAAATATAACCATTATTTTTATAGATGACTAAGCCAAGGCAACTTTGTGACTGGTTCATGATCATGGCACACAGCAGCTCAGTGTGTGAGTTGAGTCCTATGCTTATGACCAGAATGTCATGCTGTACAGCACTAAGCACTCATTTTTCTCAAAGAAGTTCCCATGTGTGGGTTTGAGTCGACTGTTGATCTGAACAGTGTGCCATGTTACCTTATTTTTGTCTTGCATAACAGCTAGACAACAATGGCTGCATCACACAAGAAGAAAACATCACTGTGTTTCAATTAAAGGAAAGATATTATGAAGTCCAGCGTCTTTTTGTGATGGCAATGGTTATAGAAGAAGGGACAGGTACGTGAGTAACCTGAGAATATAGATAAAGAAGCTGTGAAAATTCACACCTGTTCATGTCAGTGGTGGTTTGAACAGTACAAAAAAAGGATGTAGAAAACAAGCAACTCTTCTCTAACTGTCTTGGACTTTCAATATTGTTTCTAATTTCTTTTTCAGGATCCAAGTTCATGGGATCTGGGGCAAGTAAATTTGAAAGAACCACAACCAAACTCATATTTGTGAAAGCTGATTCACACTTTAAACGTGGAATTCCATTCATAGTGAAAGTAAAGTACTTTTTAATTCATAGATTGTTGGGCTGTATTGTGATATCTCAACCTAGGCCATTCTGCTCAATGTTAAACTTGTCTGATATCAGCAGTTGCAATACAAGAATTTAGTATAGTGGTAGACCTCATAATTCACATGCTCAGTGCATGAGTTCAGTTCCCAGAGCTGAACTGAAAACTTAGAAATGTTTTTAAGAAGCCCCAAACCTAAAGCATATGGAGCAAAATTTTATTTATAACTACTGTCCTTGAACTATTGTCTTAAACCCCAAAGTGTCACTGTGTTTCAACAATGAAACAAGATATGCTACATATTCATAACCAACCCCCACCCTCCATTAGCCTCAGTGACCTAACTAGATTTTATTGTGACTATATCAGTGCATCTACCTCCCTTAGTTCACACAATGAATTCTTTGATGGTTTCTTGTGAATAGCAGGTAAGTATCAAGCATTTATTATGGAGTCATATTAAGAATACGACATCTTCAGCCTCTGGCTTTACAGCCACAGCAAGTCCTACTGGTGTAGATCTTAAAGTGATAGGTGTTTGTAAAATAATTTTATGCATACTGAATTAGTTGGTGCATCTTTTGTGATATTTATATAATATTGAAACAAGTTTTTCTCTTCTATTCTATATGGTATCATCATACCTACACTATACTTTTCTTCCTTGTTCAATTTAGGTCCGCCTAGTGGATATCAAAGGAGCTCCCATGCCAAATGAGCAAGTCTTCATCAAAGCACGTGAACTTGACTACACCAGTGTCACTACCACTGATCAGCATGGCCTGGCGGAGTTCTCCATCAACACCACCAACATCAAGGGGTCTTCCCTCACTATCAAAGTAAGTCAGAAATGAGAGCACAAGATACATGGTGAAGCTTTCTAACAGCTTGAACTCAATAATGTGTGTCTTCATGAAAAAATATTCCTATGCCAAATTTTCTTATTTTAGGGCAAAACACTTAAGGTTTCTGATCAGTAATAAATGTATGAGCAAAGGGCTAAAGAAATAAGTGCACACATTATGAATATGCTTATTTAAACACAATATATTCATAGTCTCTCTTATTTTGTTTGTCTTCTATATCTCTTAAGTCAAGACCTTCAAGCAAAAATGATTAAAAGTATATTTTATCTATTCAGTCAAGAACAGGTGCTGTGTATTCTCAAATTCATTATCCAAATATGCTGTGCCTTTTTTTATCAAACAAGAGACAGTTAATGTGTAACTGAATATGATTGATGCTACACTAGTTCCTGCTTTAGGCAGGCGTGCGCACGCATACACACACACACACACACACACACACACACACACACACACACACACACACTGAGAGGGTTTCTCTGACGTAAGGATAAACTCAGCCAATCAGAAGATAGGTTTAGCTGGCGAGATCACATGTAGCTCATACTTTCATTACTTAACAGACCCCCACACAAGCACATACATAGACTCAGTGACCTGAAGTCAGCCCTGCAGTGCTTCTGAAATTGCCTTAGCTCAGCTGGTGGCTCAGGCTGGGACTCACTCTTCTCATGGCCGTCAACCTTGCTTTTCTGATGGCCATCTACCTTGCTCTTCTGATGGATGTCTACCTTGATCTACTTGACTGGGTCTCAGAAGGAACAATTCACATTACTGTCCTCTCTTCTCCTCGGATTTCTGGTGGATCCTCAAAATAAGGCCCTAGAAAGCTTCACTTCTACCTAAGTCAGGAGAACTAGTTTTATTTATTGTTTCATGGTTTTTCTTCAGATTTTCATCTGTCTCATCCTCCCACCCACCCCACTTCTTTCTTCCTCCTTCACTGAGTTTGTTTTTGTTTTGTTTTGTTTTGTTTTTAATTCAGCTAGAAAGTAACAGATTTCACTATGTCGTTTTTTATACATTTTTGGCTTGACCCTCCTCCCAGTTGTCTCTCCTGAACCCCTCCCACTCATACACTCCGGCCCCCAATAGTCTTCTTTCCATTCACATCACACGCTTCAGACTTCTAGTGTGTTGTTCCTTGATTTTCTTTCTCATATTTGGGTCTCCTTTCCTTTCTCTCTGATCTTGTTTCTTTTTTCTTTTCCCCAGACTCTTTTTTTTGCTTCTTTAGTAATAGAATTTATCTCTATTTCTTTTTGCATTAAAAAAAAACTTTCTATTGATTCTTTGTGGATTTCACATCATGTATCCCAATCCCACTCGTTTCCCCACCCCCTCACTTCTGTCCTCTGACCTTGCAATACCCACCCACCAAAAAACTCTCAAAATTTAAAAGTAAAACAAAATCAAAACAGAAAAAAAAAGCACTAAAAAACAAAAGCATATCATTGTAGAAGCTGTTGTCTGGCCCAGTGAGTCACACAATATTCCCTTTAGTCCACACATCTTTACTTGTAAATGTTCACTGCATCTGGTAGGTCAACCTGTTGAATACTAGTTTTTACCTGCTATATATACCCATGGCCTCAGGTAAAGCCTTTGCTACCAGCATTCTCAGCAGGAAGGGGCAGGGGCAACTCACTTGCTCACACATTCACAGACCTGGCTCACCTCTAACCCCTGCCAATAGAGTCAGCTCTCTTGTGCTGCCAGGGCTAGGTATAGGGCCCACTCACCCAAATGCAGTCTCCAATGAGGGGCAGGATCAGCTCTCCCACTCTCGTGACACTGGGACCAGCTTTTCTTGCCTATAGTAGGTGGTGAGAGGTGAGTGATGAGGGGCAGGTGGGAATCTCTCCCTTCCCCATGCCATCACGAGACCATGAGAGTAGATCTCCCACTCTGACATCTTCAGGACCAGATCTCCCACACCCTCACCAGCAGGGATTGCTCTACTGTATGCCCTGGGGAGGTACAAGGCACACTCTCCTGAGTGCTGTAGTCAGTGAGGGCCAGGGCTAGTTCTCCCTAGTGCTGTAGCCAAGGAGGGGCTGGACCAATTGTGTGCAAGCCTATCCTCACTGCTATCAATGATAACAGGAGCCATGGACATCAACTCAGACTGTGGCTGCAGCAGGGCCACAGGTCCAGACATGACTCTTAGCAGCAGCCCAGGTCCAGACAACACCATGGCCCAGGGTGGCAGCAAGGGTTACTCAGATCTGTATGGCCCAATCAGAGGCTTAGTTCTTGGACACTAAAATGGCCCTAGGTGGTGGCCCAGACCTCTGATATCTGTGTGGCCCTTGGTGGCAAAACAGGCCACATAAATCAATACAAACCCCAGAGAGGTTGGACCACTGACCCAACACATGATCCCTGGCAGCAACCTGGGCCCAGATGTCACCATAGCCCTAGGTGACATTGCAGATCACCCAGATCAGCATCTCCCCAGAAGCAGCATGGCCCTCAAACACCAACATGTCCCCAGGTGGCAGGCAATCCCTCTGGACAGGAACCATGGACATCAACACAGACTCAGGCTCTGGTAGGGTCATGGACCTAGACATGGCCCATGCCCACAGATTGGGTCCTGATGATACCATGGTCTTGGGTGGCAGCACAGACCATCCAGGTCTATAAGACCCTGGCAACAGCTTGACCTTCAAAGACCAACATGACCTCAGGTGTTAGCCCAGATTGTAGAGCTCTGCATGGCCCTTCAGGACAACAGAAGCCACAGATATCAACTCAGATTCAGGCCCAAGTAGGGTTATAGACCCAGACATGGCCCCTAGCAGCAGTCTGGCTCAATATTCCTGGGTGGTAGTGTAGGCCTCTTTGATTGGCATGGGTCCTGCAGGGGCACATCCCTTGGTTGTGGATATGGTCACAGGTGGTGGCTTGGGCCATCCTCTGTGGTAACAGAAGTCACGGACATCAATACAGACCCACAAGGCTGCATCAGGACCATGGACCAAGTTCATGGCCCTTGGCAGCAGCCCAGACAGGAATAACACCAAGGCCCTCTCTGGCAAGCAGGCCATCTACATCAGCTCTTTCCTCACCACCCTCTTCAGATCTGCCTTTCTCCCTAGCACATGACTCATTCTGCCCCCCTCTCTCTCCCATTTCCCCACCTTGTATTCACTCACCATAATTGTGGTGCCCAGCAGGCTCATGGTTGATTTCTTCCTGCCCCAAGTCTAGTGGCCTGGGGTGGACCTGTGGCTGTCCTCATGAGACCACCAGACCTAGAAGTGCCAAGAGGCTCCTTTCTCTATTTTTAACCTAAGTGTTTAACTTCAGTATATTTTCCCTTGCTGTTCATTGGAATTGGGGGTATAGTGGGTATTTGTAGACAAATTTCTAAGCAGTCTTATTAAATAAAAAAACACAGAGCCAAACAGTTCAAGCTTATCCAGAGGGCCTGAGTCTACCAGGCTGGACTGACTTCCCAGGGGAGACCTTGCCTTGGAGGAGGTGGGAATGGAGGCTGGATTAGGGTAGAGGGCTGGGGGGTGGGAGGAGGGAAGACAGTGGAATCCGTGGCTGATATGTGAAATTAAGTTAATTATAAAATAAAATATTTTTAAAAAGAATTAATGAAAACACACACACATACACACACACACACAGAGCCAAATATGGGGTGAACTCCTTAGAGATCAGGGATATAGGAATAGCCACCAGATAATCTTACCTCACCACGCCTCAGCTTCCAAATGTGAGCCACTTTCTGTCTACCCACACCTTTATTGCCTTGCTGTTCTGCCCTCTCATTGGCTGTCTTAGCCCAGCTAACTCACTTCCTTGTCACTGCCTGTCTGTACAGATTTCAGGTCTCTATGGTTGGTACTAGGATTAAAGGCCTGTGTCACCATGCTTGGCTCTGTTCCCTAATGTGGCCTTGAACACACTGAGACCCTGTCTGTTAAGTGATAGGATTAAGGGCATGTGCAACCATTGCCTCACTTTTGTGTTTACTTAAAATGACTTGCTATTTCCTCTGATCTCCAAGCAAACTTTATTTATTAACATACAAATAAATTATCACCACAGGTATTTTTAATTGTTTTGAATTATATTCATATAACCACTTTGCTTTGGTGTTGATGACTAATGACAAAATTTGTGTTTCTCCAGGTCTACCACAAGGAGGAAAATTCATGCTTCCGTCACCCTTGTACAGGAGAAGAGCACGCAGAGACACATCATGTGGCTCACAGTGTGTACTCCTTCAGCAGGAGCTACGTCCACCTGGAGACAGAGGCCAGGGTCTTGCTCTGCAGTCAGAATCACACGGTTCAGGCACATTTTATTCTGAAGGGTCCGGTCTTGAGAGTGATGGGAGAGCTTATCTTTTATTACCTGGTGAGTTCTACCTCCATGTTGAGAACTACAAAGAGTCATTCATCTCCTGACCATGTCTCTCCTTCTGATATGTTGGGTTCTAGGCTGTGTATTTCTGTCTGGGTCTCAAACAATAGATTTGTCAATTAGAAGAAAGCTTTGTAAAATATAGATGTAAGCTTGGAAAACACTTTCTATTTTAGGTCATGGCCAAGGGCAGAATTATCCAGACTGGAAGCCACACTCACCACATGGAGCCAGGAGAATGTGAGTGTTTCCCACCTGCACAGTAACACATCTCCAACTGACTTCCCCACATACTCACCAGTGAGATCTCACCAGTGAGCAACTAAGGATGCCATGATGGTTGTGTGTCATGGAAAAAACACTCTCCACAGCAGGAGGTCAAGGTTCTGCCATCTAATGTAGGTTATCACTCGTACCATGACCTTCAGGATGGAAAAGTCTCAAACTTCTAAACTGGGTATCATTCAACATGGGGAACTATCTGTTCTGAAGATGTAACACCTGAAAACACAAAATACTCCAAGTGATGAATCTATGCATTCACACACACATTATCACCAACAAGGCAAAGTTTGTTATCTTGGTGTCCATCCAAAAAAATATGAAGGGCTCCATCCTTGGTCTTTAAAACACTCGAGGTACATCAATTTGATTCATATGATTCATTTTTATTTTTTTAAATTGTGTGTGTGTGCGTGTGGGTGTGAGTGTGCGTGTGCGTGTGCGTGTGCATGTGTGTGTGTGTGTGTGTGTGTGTGTGTGTGTGTAAGTATGTGTGTATCAGTGTAGGTGCCCTCAAAGTCATGGCATCAGATCCCCTGAAGCTGGAGTTACAGAGTACTGAGCAGCCTGAGAGGGTGCTGGAAATCAAACTTGGTCCTCTACAAGAGCATCAAGAGATCTTAACTCTGAGCTATCTCTCCAGTCCTTTGTTTTTATTTTTAAAGACATTTTATTTATTCTTTGAAAGTTACATATATTTATACAATGTATTTTTAATTAATTAATTAATTTTACATCCTGACTGTAGTTTCTCCTCCCTCCTTGCCTCCCATTCCCTCCTCCTGCTCCCCCATCCACTCCTCCAGGCCTCACATGACTATTAAAAAAGCATGTACATCAAATTATGGTAAGACTAAGTTCCTCCCCTTGGGTTAAGGCTGGGCAAGGCAATCCAGTATGAGGAACAGGTTCCCAAGAGCCAGCCAAAGCATTAGGGACAGCCATTGCTCCTTTTGTAAGGAGTCTTACAACTAAACCAAACTATACAACTGTCACATATGTGTAGAGGTGTAGCAGGAATCTTAAAAGTTCTTATTAATAAAATCAAACCTGAGCCAGGTATTGGGGTGAACACTGGAAGATCAGAGAACCAGAACAAGCCACAGCTACCTCACCTCGCCGGATCCTCAGCTGGTCTTGTTTCCTCAGACTGGAGGCCTCTGAGTCCTCATCCAGAATGGGTCTCAGCTGAACTGTGTTGCTAGAAGCCTGAAAGTTTAACCAGCCAAATGCTTCTAGTTTCTGGTCCTCACGCCTTATATACCTTTTTGCTTTCTACCACCACTCCCTGGGATTAAAGGCTCACTTTCTGGGATTAAAGGCATGAGTCACCATGCTTGGCTGTATCCTTGAACAGATGGATTTCTGCCTCTGGAATGCTAGGATTAAAGGCCTGTGCTACCACTGCCTAACCTCTATGTTTAATATTGTGGCTGTTCTGTCTCTGACCCCAGATAAGTTTATTAGAGTGCACAGTATTTTGGGGAATACAATACCACCACATAGAGGGACTAGGTGGGGCCCATGCAGGATCCCTAGTTATTGGTCCAGACTCTGTGAGTTCCTATGAGTCAGGTTAGTTGATTCTGTGGTTTGTGTTCTTTTGATGTTCTAGAGCCCTCTGGCTCCTACAATCCTTCCTCCCTCTCTTGAGTGGGATTCCCTGAGCTCAGCCTAATGTTTGGTTGTGGATCTCTGCATTTGTTTCCATCAGTTACTGAAGGAAGGCTCTCTGATGACCATTGGAGTAGTAACCAATCTGATTACAAGAGCAAGCCAGTTCAGGCTACATATCCACTATTGCTAAAAGTCTTACCTGGGG
>CABHPP010148502.1:0-60544 GCA_902168425.1 Peromyscus attwateri
CCATGCTGGGTCATACAAAGGAAACAGATTGATAATAGATCCTGCTGGAGTAATGATTAGTTGCCATGTGAATGTTCAGTCGTATGATCAGTACAGTCAATACTAGACCTTGGGGTTTGAGCTCTTGTGAAGAAAATACTTTAATGTTGGAAAGTGTCACCAGACACAAATGTTAAAAGGTTTGCGTCACATTCTCACGTGTGCTGCTAAGTTTCTGTCAGCTTGACACAAACTTAGACACACTCAGGAAGAGACAATTTCAACGGAGAAATTGTCTGCATCTAACTGACCTATGGCTATGACCTGTGGAGAATTCTCTTGATTGCTAATTAATATAGGAGGGTTTAGTCCACTGTGAGCAGTGCTGTCCTTGGCAGGTGGGTGTGGACTGACCTATGGCCATGACCTGTAGAGAATGCTCTTGATTGCTAATTAATATGGGAGGGTTTAGTCCACTGTGAGCAGTGCTGTCCTTGGCAGGTGGGTGTGGGGTATGTAAGAAAGGTAGCTGGGGTTGGGGGCCAGTTAGTAAGCAGCATTCCTCGATGGCTTCTGCTTCAAATTCCTACCTTGAGTTCCTGCCTTGACATCTCTGGATGAGAGATCATAAAGTGTAAGATGAAATAACCTCCCCCCACCCCCAAGTTGTTTTGGGACAGTGTTTCACCACAGTAATAACAAGCAAAGTAGGACAGAAATTGGTACTAGAAAAAATGGAGTATTGCTGTGACAGATATGACCATGTTGTTCAGGGAGGATTGGGTAAGTGTTGGGAAGTTTGGACTGGAAAAGCTATTGAGTTCTTGGAACGCAGTGGGCTTTTATGTGGGCACTTGGAAGATAAGAAATTAAAGGGGGGCAGGCAATGGACGCCTGACTTGTGAGGTTACAGAGGGAAGTTGAAAAGTTCCTCAAAGACTCTACTGGCTATTTATGTTATATGTTTTAATTAAGAATCTGTAGAACTAAAACTTTTGCTTTACTGGAATAATGGATTTTAATCAGCCGGAGCTTAAAAATTACCAGTGATTAATGAAAGACCAGCATTATGGAGGTGAAAACTTTTGGGAAGTATTCCCTCAGGGTCAGCCCACAAAAGCTGTGGTTCAGAGAGTCTCAAGAGTACATCTCAAGCTGGCAGTGAATTTGGTCATGTGTATGACACTCCAGAGTGGTACTTGTTTTCAAAGCATGAGGGGATCATGGAAAGAAACAAAGACTTGGCACTGTATTGCCATGTTGGAGTTCCTGGAGTCCCCCAGAGAGATCAGGAGGCCATCAGTAAAAGCACTGCTTCAGTTTCAGGAGAGAAGCACATACTTCCATGACTAATGGAGATACTAGGACCATGGGGTGACTCCAAGGACAACAGCCAGTGTGCTGTGGAGGTGGCATGCAGCTGTCAGACAAGCTGTGCATATGCGCTATGGATGGCAGAGCTAGAGAGGCAGGGCAATTCAAGTCCTTTGGAGCCCAGAAGTCTATGAGTGAGTCCTTGATGTCAGACACTGAGCTATTTTACACTTTTGTGGTTTGTTTGTTTGGTTTTTGTTGTTGTTTGGATTTTTGGTTTTTGTTATTGTTTTGTTGTTGTTGTTCTGATTGTAACTACACCCTAGTTCTTTTTTTGAAATAAGAAAGTATAAAACTTATTTTGGATTTTTATAGGAGCCTAATTAAGAGACTTTGGATATTCTTTTAAAAAGAGAACTCAGTATTTTAAATTCTTGGGATTTTTAAAAGACTGTGGAATTTTTAAAAGTTGAGCTGTAGTTTATAATGTGATATGAACATGGGATCTTGAGGACAAAAATAAGAAAGGTTATGGTTTAACAGTAATTCATTTATGTCAGATTGACAAGTGATGAATTGCGCTGGTTGGCTTTTGTCAACTTGACACAGACTTAGAGTCACTTGGGAAGAGGGAATACCAGCTGAGGAACTGCCTCCATCAGATTGACCTATGCACATGTCTGTGGGGCATGTTCTTGAGGGTTAATTGATGTGGAAGGGCCTATCCCAGTGTGGATGGTGGGTGCCGTCCCTGGGTAGGTGGGATGTATAAGAACAGTAGCTAAGTCCAAGGAAGCAAACCAGTTGGCTCTTCCTTCATGGTTTCTGCCTCAAGCTCCTCTCTTGACTTCCTGCCTCGGTGTCTCACATTTATGGACTGTAACTTGTAAGATGAACTAAACCCCTTCTCCCAAGTTGATTTTGGACAGTGTTTCATCACAGCAACAGAAGACAAACTAGGATACCTTGCTTCAAAATGATAAATCCTTCCAAAACACTCCAAGGATTAAATTGCTAACATGACATCTTATCTGGGATTGGAAAAGCTAAACATTTCCTTTTACATCAGTATTTTGGTCCCCCAAACACAAGGATAGGGACCTTCTTCACAGTTAGTGACCAAATTCTATAACACTATGTGTCACTCCTCAGCACTAGCTGACTCAGAACAAGTCTGTCCAACATGGTGTCACTGGGAGTTACTTAGCAGCTGCAGAAGCACAGCCTTGAGACATGTTCATTTTAGAATGCAGTGATCCAGAACTTCAGTGATGCTCATCAGATACACACCACACCACTCAACAGAAGAGCATACAAGGAAATGATAACACATAAGCAAAAGATAAGTATTCTCAGAGAAGGTGTAGACTAAAGGCTAAAACACAAAATCTGTAGTTGCAAATAAGAGCAGCAAAATCGAAGCCAAATTCCTCCCTTTGATGGTATCTGGTATTGCTTTCCTGCCGAATGTAGTGAAGTCACATGCAATGTTATCCTATACAGAGAGTTAGCTGATGACAAGACCCACTTACTCAGAGGCTAGTGTCATTGTGGATGGGGCATGGCTTTCATTCTCTAGATGGATGGCTCTGTATCAGGTTACATGATAAACCTCCTCGAAGCATGGGTTTGTGTTTCCTAACAGCATTAGACAAACATTCAGAGTGGTAACACAAAGATAAATCAAATAGTAAATTAAATTTAGGTATGCCATCTGCTGCCTTTAATGACAGCCCACAGGACACTGATTGGGCATGAATGTACAAACCATTTTCTTTTATTGCTGGGCTTATGGCAAATGTTAGCTGAATGCTCATTCATGGTGTCCTTCTTCTGGGGGAAAATAGAATTCAACAAAAGTATATTTTTTAGTTGTGAGGGTTTTGCTTTAATAAAAATAATCCACAACAGAAGAAAAGCCAGCATGTCCTCATTTCTCCAAGTGAAACATCTCTACGGGTGTTTTAATTTCATCCACAAAGGGTAAATTGGTTAATGTGTAATTGTAAACAGGAGTATAAAAGGCCGTGTTAGGCTTCCTTGATATTTTTTTATCTCCATCTGATAAAATATCTCCTAACTAACAATGATTAAAACTCTTGCAACTTTTCTAAGGATGCTCTTGATGTCTTCTAAGAGTAACTCTTAAAGTCATGTCTTTTCTTCATAGTGGGTTCTTTAAGAAATTATGTTTTCCGGGGCTGAGGAGATGACTAATGGTAAGAACATTGCAGAGGACCTAAGTTTAGTTCCTAGCACCCATGGCCAGCAATTCACAGTCTTTTGTAACTCCAGCTCCAGGGGATCTGACACCTTCTGGCTTCTGTAGGCATTCACATGGACATGCATAAACCCAAACAGACATCAACACACACAAAATGAAAAATAAATCGATCTTGGGCTGGAGGGAGAGATTACTCAGTAGTTAAGGGCATGGGCTGCTCTTTCAGAAAACAGGGTTGGGGGGAGCCTATTCCCAGCATCCACATGGTGGTCCACAACCATCTGACAACCAACTGTAACTCCAGCTCCAAGGGATCTGACACCTTCTGGCTTCCATGGGCACCTACGCACATGGCAGACACACATAAACAATGAAAAAAATTTTAAAGAAAGTATGTTTTCCACATGATTGTGAGAATTTTTCTTCTCTGTTTACTTTTAATCAACAAAAGATAATTATATGCATATATATCTATGGTATACAAATGATGTTTTGACAGAAGTACTTTGTAAAATGTCTAAATCAAGCCATTTAATCTATGCATTATCTCACATAATGTTTTTGTGGTGAGAACACTTAAAATGCATTATTTTAGAAATATTTATGTATGCATTATACTGTTAACTTCTTGATTGCTACCATGATATTCCCTAAAGCTATTGAAATTATTCTTCTGGCCTAACTAAAACACTGTCTCATTTGATACACATTTTAAAATATCAAATAATGATAAACATCATAAGAAAATTTCAAGATCTATATTTTCATTTTCATTTTGGGGAGGAACAATATATACATTCTTATGGTAAAGTATGAGTTTTCAAAATAATGTATTTTGGTGTTATCATTTATATTTTGATATTGATGCCAACCTCATTATTCAACATTTGCTCATTTCCAGTGGTTACCAGGGGTGGTAGACTGCTTCCAAGGACATGTGTTGGTTTTTAGTCCACAGTATAAACTGAGTTCCCTATTTCTAAGACTAATAAAAGTTTTAATGATCTATGCATCCACCATCTGGGGCAGAAGGCTGTCTTGGAAGCAGGCCGTTGAAGTCAGCCTTCAGTTGTTTATATAAGGTTCTCACTCAAGTCAATAAAAGGTCATTTTCACAGACGATTTGATTCAGCATATAACATGCTGTAAGGAGTAGCTACTTTGGGTCTAATAGGCATAAGGGCAAAAAGTTTAGTTTGATGGCAGATTCGACGTGACAGAGGGACAGCTGAACCAAGAGAAATGTAAGAGGAAGCCACAAATTGTGGCCAGTGGCAGGGTTTCTAAAGCAGAGAAGACAGAGCTGAAGTTACTATGAACATCTGTGGCAGAAATGTTAACTTAAAAAATTCCCCATGTCTGTCTGGTCTGTTTCTGTTGGTCTCTTCCTCGTTTTCATCCATTCCCATGACTTCATTGAAGTGAGACACTATACCCATTTATAAAATAATTGCTCATATTTTATCTTAGTACTTTGTCTTCAAATAGTCATAAGCTAAAAATAGTCACAAAATGACTACTACAGGAGCATTTTTGAAAATGCCAGAAATAGCTATGATAAAGTCCATTCTGGCTTTTAGAGTCAGGCACACAGTTAAGGTCTTGAGTTGTATAAGAGGGACTGCCTTATTCCACTTGGTCACAGAGCAGGCTGTCGTTTGGTGCTGATGAGGGTTTAAAGGGGCCTAACCAGTAACATAAGCATAGAACAGGCTCCTGATGAAAGTTAGGAACAGAAGCTGGCAGGAGCTTACACTTTCCTGCACTCACTAAATCAATTGTTGATGATTTACATATAACAGTGCACACACATTTGGGGATTTGAACATAAAATGAGCTAGCAGTGTTTTGACATGCAATATTGCACGCAATGCTATATTGCACATGCTCTGAATGTGGTTGGACCGGATACATGGCAAGTATCCAGAACAGGTTCACACTCTGATTCTTTTTACTGTTACATTCCCAAGGCAAGAGCTGCAATTCCATACACTAAGAATATATGGCAAATTAGGAGTGAGATTACAATAATGGAATTGTTAAAGTTTTGCTGGTTTCCCAGGTTTCTCAGCCTCCTCCTTGGTGACATTTTCAACCAAATAATTCTTTGCATGTGGAGCTCACTGCGTGAAGCAACATTCCTAACCTCTATCAATTAGATGAGAGTAGCAACTCCCCTCTCATATCACCATCTCAAGCTGAGACACAGGCAGCTCCATCATCATCCTTAGAAACCCATGAAAGCATTAGGACAGCAGTAGAGACAACTTGGCCCTTAAATACCAACATGAAGGTGATGCCTACTACGATAGAGTCCTCTCTGTGACTGGGCAGGGCAGAGAGACTGGTGGCCTTGGAAGTGGTGGTAGTTTGGTGAGGTGAATGGAGTAACTATACCTGAAGCATGCCCTATGTCACAAGGCTTAGATAGGACCCACTGGAAAGCCACAACCACTGGTCTAAGAGGGGAGAAACTGCTAAACTCCTTGAGTAGAGGGAACTTGGTTTCTTTGAAGTTCCTTGACTTCTGTTCTCTCTGAGAACCTGCGAGTATTTCCAGTCTTCCAGGGACACTGTTCCCTGTACAGTCCAGCTGTGCCTAAAAGCTGTGACAGTAGTTAAAGGCATTGCATGCTTTGTCACTGCTCCTAGGGTCCCCTGGGCTCAGCACCACCCCCACTCCCCACCCCTGATTCCAGATGCAGACAAGCTTCACGGGGAACAGTAGGAACTGTCTAGTTGCATGTGTTTCCTTCTCCTTCAGTGATGCTTTTACAGCCCAATGTATGGAGAAGAAGGACTGTTTCTCAGTAACTTTCCTGTCTCAGGATCCACAGGAGTCTGCAGAGGTAGGAAACACTCTTATTTATGTTCCCTTCCACCTTTAATATAGATTTCTTTTTGTTTGTCTGAGTTTTTTAAATAATGTCCCACTTAGTAGCCCAGTCTGGATTGGAATCACATTATGACCTAAGTTGGTCTGGAACTCACTATGTAGCCCAATCTGCCTGAGAACTCGTAATGGCAGTGATTCTCCTGTCTCTGCCTCCCAAATTCTAAAACCACCCTGCTCCTCCTCCCTACAAGGAAGAACATCATCCATGAGATGGTGGGAAGGAATGAAAACCAGGAAGAGAGAAACAAACAGACAAGAACCTAGGTTAACCACTGAAGAAAATTTTAGACTTGTAGGAGGGAGTGCTAGAGGAATCCACACTCACAAATTTTTCTAGCTCAATTTTAAAAAAGAAAAGTATTTTGTTGTTTGTGGTAGTGGTTGTCTTGTTTGTTCTATAAGTCAGCATACGTGAACTGAAGTTCTGGGTGGGAAGCCTCATATGTGTTAAAGATTCTATAAGGCTGACTGACTAGATACCCTGTAATTGTGGAGAGCTAGAGTGTTACAGGTTGGGAGCCAAGTAATCTGGGGCTATCTATCTTTAACCCCCATAATAGCCATCTATTGCCAATGTTTATATTAGACCTGACAATCTTGAGACGATCAGGTAAGGTCCTTTGGAATGTGTAAACAGACCTCCCAGGTTCCATCAGTTCAGACGCTAAGACTGTCATCAGATGATGTCAGAGGCCTATAACAGAATTCCCAGTTTTATTGTCACCTGCCCACCTGATCTTCCCACCAATGTATTTTAAAAGAATCTCTGTTACTATAAAACCTTACAAACCGCCATGTTGGAGCATGGATTCGAGAGCAGCCTAGGTCTGTGTTCCAGGGCCATGTTCATCCATCGTTGGCTCCAGAATAAACTCTCTTAACCCCCAGGAGACAAGTCTGTTTCTGTATCAACGCTTACAGAAAATAGGTTTCATTGTGGCATATGTCTTGTTCTTGTTCATCCCCTTCTCCACGGACTTCCCCTTTCATTTGCACCTTGTCCATTTCTGACCCTTCCCTTCCCTCCCCTCCCCTCCCCTCCCCTCCCCTCCCCTCCCCTCCCCTCCCTTCCCTTCCCTTCCCTGTAACATGTATCCTGTTACCTTCTCCCACTCTGATACCCCTAGAGTTTCTAGGTCTTTCTCTTTGTTCTTACTTCTAAAAACTTACTATTCCTTTTTGATGGTGCTGTAAAGCTGGATTGCAAAGATGCCTCTTTGGAACAATTCATTCCCTTGATTTCTCCCAGGCACATATAAAATGTGCACGTCAGTAAACTTCAGTTTTTCTTGTTTATATCTTCTTCAAATTGTCTGTCTCAACAAAGACAGTGTAAGATTATTCTTCCTTCTAGAGTTTAATTTAATTTAATTGCTCCAGTATTTTTTATTGAAGACTGCCATGGTCTTTCTAGATTCTACAGTTACTCATACAGACCAGGAATTTTCAAGTAGCTATGTCCTAGAGCATGCCTTGTCAGCTGCTCAAAAGACTGTTCTGAAGTCCTGCTGGTAAATTCCTTTATTCCTTGAATGTCAAATATGTTGTTGTTGTTCTACTTTTGTTTTTGTTTTGAGAAGTAGGTATCCCTCCCTCCTTTACTCCCTTCTTTTCTTTGTTCATTTTTTCTTTCCTTCTTTTTCTTTTTTCTCTTTTCTTTATTTGAGACAAGGTATTATACTGTAATCTCAGACTGTCCTGGATCACTCTGTAGCCCAGGCTGGCCTCAAACTCAGAGCAATCAACCTGCTCCTGTATCTTGAGTGCTGGGATTATAGCTGTAAGTCACCATACCTAGCTTGTCCACAGTTTAACATTTGGCATAGTCCTTAAAATTAATATGCCCCAATTAAACAGGCGCCATTTTAAATGGTACATAAAATAATGTTGTATTTATTGTAATTAATCACAGTTTAGAGTTGATGAAATAAAATATTCAAGAGAGTCTTCCCTGACAATGTGTTATACACATAGAAATGTGTAGTAGGTAATTGCAAAGTTTGGAGACATGATTCAACCCAGAATTCTATGGTCTCAGCTCTTCCCATATCAACACAATGACAAATGAACTGAGAAAGAAATCAAGAAAACAACACCTTTTACTGTAGATAAATTTCTAAATGGTCTTATTAAATAACAAACACCCAAATATAGGGGTGAAAGCCTTAGAGAGAGATCAGGGAAACAGGGAAAACCACAGCTAACCTTATCTCACCAACTTGGCAACTTCCAAATGCGAGTTACTCCCTGTCTACCCACACCTTTATTGCCTTGCTATTCTGCCCTCTCATTGGCTTTCTTAGACCAGCTACCTCACTTCCTCTTCCCACACAGCTCTGTCACTTTGTCTGTCTGTACAGAACTCCAGGCCTCTATGGTTGGTATCGGACATTGTTTATATATATAATGGAGTTTTTTGTCTGAATCTGTCAAATGTTAATGGACTACACATTGTTAATGTAATTCTTGACTGTATATATTGTATATACTTTTTCTTATATTAGTTATAACTTTTTTATTTTAAACAAAAAAGGGGAAATGTGGTTGATATATTGTGCACACCAATAAACTTATCTGAGGGTCAGAGAACAGAACAGCCACTATATTAAATATAGAGGTTAGACAGTGGAAGCACATGCCTTTAATCCTAGCATTCCAGAGGCAGAGATCCATCCGGATCTCTGTGAGTTCAAGGCCACACTGGAGACAGCCAAGCATGGTGACATACACCTTTAATTCCAGCACTTGAGATCTCATATCCTGCTTGGGAAAGACACATGTCTTTAATCCCAGGAAGTGATGGCAGGAAGCAGAAAGGTATATAATGCATGAGGGCCAGGAACTAGAGGCCTTTTAAGCTTTTAGGCTTTTAAGCAGTTCAGCTGAGATCCATTCAGATGAGGACACAGAAACTTCCAGTTTGAGGAAACAGGATCAGCTGAGAAGTTGGCAAAGTGAGGTTAGATGTGGTTTGTTCTGCTTCTCTGATCTTTCAGCATTCACCCCAATACCTGGCCCCAGGTTTTTTATTTAATAAGACAATTTAGAAATTCATGTTACATTTTACAATAACCTCAAATAACATAAAATATCTTGAAGTTCTGCTAAACAAGTGAAATATTTGTATGATAAAAACTTAAAGATATTGAAGAAAGAAATTGAAGAAGATATCATAAGACAGAAAGATCTTCCATGCTCATGGATCAGTAGGATTAATATAGTAAAAACGGCCATCTTACCAAAAACAATCTACAGATTTAATTCACTTCCCATCAAAATTCCAATACAGTTCTTCACAGATCTTGAAAGAACAATCTTCAGCTTCATATGGAAACACACACACACACACACACACACACACACACACACACACACAGGATTGCTAAAAACAATCTTGAATAATAATAAAAGAATTACTGTGTGTATCACTATTCTCAATTCCAAGTTGCACTACAGAACTATGGTAATTAAAACCAGTATAGTATTGCCACAAAAATGACACATTGATCAATAGAACTAGATTGAAGACCCAGACATAAATCTACACACTATGGATACCTGAGTTTTGATAAAGAAGCCAGAAAAACACACTGGAATAAAGAAAGCATCTTTACCAAATGGTGCTGGTCAGACTGGATGGCTGCATGTACAAGAATCCAAATATATCCATACGTATCTGTAGCACGAATTGTTAAATGGTCTTATTAATAAGATCAAACTTGGAGCCAGGTATTGGGGTGAATGCTGGAAGATCAGAGAAGCAGAACAAGCCACAGCCACCTCACCTTGCCAATTCCTCAGCTGATCCTGTTTCCTCAGACTGGAAGCTTCTGAGGCTAGGCTCACAACCAAAAATATAAGAGTTCGGTTGCCAGCGGCTGGTGAGATGGCTCAGAGGTTAAGAGCACTGATTGCTCTTCCAGAGGTCCTGAGTTCAATTCCCAGCAACCACATGGTGGCTCACAACCATCTATAGTGAGACTTATCACCCTGACAAAACTCAACTACAAATGGATTAACAATCTCAACATAAAACCAGATACACTGAACCTGACAGAGAAAGTGGGGAATAGCCTTGAATTCATTGGCATGGAAGAAAACTTTCTGCACAGAACAGTTAACAATGGACACTAAGATGAACAAATAATAAATGGACCTCATGAAATTGAGAGGCTTCTGCACAGCAAGGACACCATCATTCGGACAAAACCGCAGCCTACAGAATGGGAAACGTTCTTTACAAACTCTACATCTGATAGAGCACTAATATGCAAAATATATAAAGCACTCAAGAAACTAGATATCGAGAAAACAAATAACCTAGTTTAAAAATGGGGTACAGATCTAAACAGAGAATTCTCGAAAGAGGAAACTCAAATGGCTGAAAAACACTTGAAGAAATGTTCAACATCCTTAGACAACAGGGAAATGTAAATCCAAACTATGAGATTTCATCTTATTCCTATCAGGATAGCCAAGTTCAATAAAACAAGTGACAGCTCATGCTGGTGAGAATGTGGAGCAAAGAGAACACGAATCCACGTATGGTGGGAGTCCAGAGCTGTACAGCCACTATGGAAATCACTGTGGTGGTTCCTCAGGAAGATGGTAATCAATCTACCTCAAGATCCAGCCATGCTGCTCTTCGGCATGTACCCAAAGGACGCTTCATCCTAGCAGAGAGACATTTGCTCAGTCATAGTCATTGCTGCTCTATTCATAATAGCCAGAAATTGGAAAAAGACTAGATGTTCCTCAACAGATGAGTGAATAAAGAAAACATGGTACATTTACATACAGAATATTATGTAATAAATACCCAGCCATTTAAAAAAATGAAATTTACAGGTAAATGAGTTCAGGGAAGCCTGCAGTGGAGGAGGCAGAAAGAGTGTAAGAGCTACAGGTGATGGAGGACACCAAGAAAACAAGACCCTCTAAATCAAAATGATTAAAGTTCATACGAACTCGCAGAGACTGAGGTACCATGCACAGGGCCTGCATGGGTCTGCACCAGGTCGTCCGTGTATATATTATGGCTTCCAGTTTAGTGGTTTTTTGTGGGATTTCTGAGTGTGTGAACAAGTGAATCTGATTCTTTTGCCTTCTCTTGGTCTCTTTTCCTTTTGTTTTGTCTAATTCTGATTTGTTAGTTTTTGCTTTGTCTTATGTTTTACTTTATTATATTATATTTTATTTAAAAATACATAAAATAAAATACTGGGAAAAAACCCTCACCTGCCTGGGTAGGAAACTATCTGAAATTATAATTATGAGAAATCCAACTGGAAAAATGTACTGGCTCCTAGCACTGAAAATTATTCCCGTAGTGTGACACGGAGCCTCTTGTGTTATTTCGATCTTCATAATTCATCATGGTGGATAACCAATCTAATTCACCTGCATAGAATCCTTACATGAATCTTCACTCTTTTTGAAGCCTGTCTTTGTTGGAAACAGAAGGTCATAAGACAACACAATGCTGATATGGATACCTCATATGAGTCAGCTAAAACGTGACTGACAATGAACATTAATGGGAGACTTTGAGTCAGAGCAAAATGGCTGACATGGGATTGTCCGGGTACCTGAAAGAAAACAATGATATAATCTGTTGACTATTTTTGGCAGGGTGCCACTTTTGTGTGATTCTATGTGAATATGACCTTTGTGTCAGTGGCTTGGCCTAAGCCCCTGCCTTGCCAGCCTGCCTATGTCTGTCTGAATGTAGGTCTTTGTGCCTGCCTCCTTGCTGACTGTGCCAGTCTGCATGTGTGCCTGTGCCTGCCTATTGGTGATCCTTGTGTGCCTAGATGCTTTGGGACAGCTGTCTACCTAGCAGTCTTTGTCTAGAGCATCAGTTCTCAACCTGTGGGTCTTGACCCCTTTAGGGTCACATATCAGATATCCTGCATATCAGATATTTACAATTTATAACAGTAGAAAACGTACAGGTCTGAAGTAGCAACAAAATAAGTTTGTGCCTGGGGTCGCCACGACATGAGGAACTTAATTAAAGGGTTGCAGAATTAGGGAGGTTGAGAACCATTGGTCTAGAGTGAATAAAGTATGTGTCTTATCAGCTTCCCATAACTCCCCTCCTTTCCTGGCATTTGAGCAGGAACTTCACACTAATCCTCTTCCAGGTTGCATAGGTCTCCCTGATGGTTCATTTACAAGTGCATACATACATACATCATGTGTGATTCATCTCTTGGCTTCCCTGACCAATCATGTAATCATTGGCAGTTATTTTTCTATAAGTGCCAGTTTCTTCAAACATAAGGACAATTCAAGGAGCAATTGTAGAAACCAAGTTAAACAATGCATTTTTTAAACAAAACAACAGAATAATCCCTTGATCAAACACCAACAGTCTTCTACTGATAGAGCCACATAATTAGATATATCTTGAACTATAAAAAGGAAACAAGGTTGACTTTTCTAGGTGTGGAGTGTCTTTTACCTACTTAGGAACCTATTTTGTTCCTTTTGGTATTATACATACCAAGGTGTGCTAATTCTGATTCATTTCTCACAGCAAAGCTACTTGATATATGTATGTAACTCAAGAGTAAGCAGGCTTCCATTAGCCTAGGACCTTCCCATCTGCCTTCACATAGCAACAAGAAAAAAGTCATATTAATCTAGATAATTAGCTATAGCATTTCTAACATACAGAATAAGTTTTAAATTGTGACTTCTTTGTCTTAAAACACATAGTATATTGGCTTACCTAAGAGTCTTCCACTACAAAATTTAAAAATAATGATTTTTAAAAAAGGAAAATGCTTAAAGATCTACCTCTGCTCATAGAATCCCTCTTCCCTCTCTTTGACTGGACTCCTGGAGCTCTGCCTGATGCTTGGCTGTGGATCTCTGCATCTGCTTCCATCAGTTACTGGATGAAGGCTCTATGATGACAGTTAGGGTAATCTAATTACCAAGGTAGGCCAGTTCAGGCACCCTCACCACTATTACTAGTAGTCTAATCTTGGGTTGTCCTTGTGGATTCCTGGGAATTTCCCAGATTTCTCCCTTACCCTATAATGTCTTCCTTTATCAAGATCATGATGGGAAAATCTACAGAGACAACTGAACCAAGCTCATAGGAACTCACAAACTTTAGACCTACAGCTGTGGAACCTGCATGGGACTGTTTGGAAAGAGTCTGGTGGAAGATCCACCTCAACTTCCCTCCGCATTTCTTTCCCTAAACCCAGCCCTTCAAAGCCTGTCAAACACAGCTCCTCCCCCAGAGAGGCTCAAGACCACTCCCACAGGGTATATAGGCTGCATCCCTGAAACCAGACACTGGTCTAGCGTCCCCTTCTCCTCTCTGCGAGGCTAAGGAAATCACCTGCGAGCTCTTTACCCACTAAACCCGGGCTTTTCCTGATTTGGTCTGATCCGGTTTGTTGCCATGGCAGAGAGGCCTTCAGGAAGCCTAAAACTTATCAGGGACCAGACAGACGCTCTGCATACAGGAGATAGTTGTGTACCTGGGTCTGTTTGAGGGGCCCCTGGCAGTGCGATCAGGATCTATCCCTGGTGCATAAGCTGGCTTTCTGGATCCTATTACCTATGTTCGGACACCTTGCTCACCCTTGATGCAGTGGGGAGGGGCTTGGTCCTGCCTCAACTGAATGTACCAGGCTTCGATGTCCCCTCATGGGAGAACTTACCCTTTTGGAGGAGGGGATGAGGGGTGGGTCGAGGGGCAGAAGGCAGGGGTTGGGGAGCGAGAGGTGGAATGAGAGGGGACTCTGTGGTTGGTATGTAAAAAGAATAAAATTTTTTTAATTAAAATTAAATTAAAAAAGAATTTTAGTTGTCACTATTAAAAAACTACCTCTGTATTCATTCCATTCAAATATAATATCTATAAAGCTTTATGTTGTTGTAATAATTTCATTATTTTCTCCTCTTCCTGTTCTTTTTTGATCTTCTCACTTATTCATTTCCTATTAATTATAAAAATGAAATAAAAAGGAAGTGAATTTTCAAATCACTTCCCATGTTAATTTCTTCTAAGTACGCTATGGTGATGATGTTTAATTTGTGTCTAGGGCTAACACCCCGTCACATTGCTTACATCTCCAGATAGAAGCAATTAGCTGGGCCAGCCAAACTCTCCACCTGGCCTCAGTCAGTGTATGCAAAAGAACCAGAGGAAACAGGAGACAGGGTGTTCTTTGAGGTCTGTTTGGGATTCAAAGCCTCTGCTTTCTCCAGTAGGGTAGTGAGTACTCAAACTCCATTACTTCTGATTCTAGTAGACAATAACGTTTTGATATTTTGAATAGCAAGCAGATAACCTTTCCATTTAAAATCTGTTACACTGACAAGCAGGCACTCTAAAGTGGGATTGGTTGGAACTGGAGCTTGAAGCTTTGTTAAATGTTATACGAGAAAAGTCTAGAAAGAAACCAGCTTAATCTTGAAGCTAGCCAACTTGTGTTGCGGATATCTATCTACATTTTGGAAAATGAACCGTATGGACAGCAAAACTTCCTGTGTGGATGGTTTACAGTGCTGGCCTGAAGTATTTACACTCTTGATCCTTGAGGCCAAAGACCTCAAGGCTGTGAACTCAAATAGCTTCATTTACATAAACATGAACTTCACACATGCTGAGATGAGAGTTCTTGGGAATAATGGTCCAAAACCTGAGCCCTCTTACTAGTCATTTCTACTCTTATCATTGGGATTTCAAAGACACTGCACATTTCAAATTACCACCATTTCTGTATGAGAGAGAGAGAGAGAGAGAGAGAGAGAGAGAGAGAGAGAGAGAATGTTATTACAGTGAAGAAATGAACTTAGAACAGTGGTTCTCAACCTGTGGATCATGACCCCATTGGGAGTCACATATATTAGATATCCTGCATATCAGATATTTACATTAATAATTACATTATTCCTAACAGTAGCAAAATTACAGATATGAAGTAGCAACAAAATAATTTTATGTTGGGGGTCACCACAGCATGAGGAACTGTATTAAAGGGCACAGCATCAGGAAGGTTGAGAACCAGTAACTTTTAGGAATAAGAAGATCCAGGAGGCATGGGAGTCCCTGTGAAGGAGATCAAGACCATTTGCCAGCCAGGGAAATGGAGTGTCCAGTAGCCATTCTATCTGGCACACAGGTTCTTGCTAAGAAAGGCACTGCTAGGTCAGGCACTGGTGGCACATGCCTTTAATCCTAGCATTCAGGAGGCAGAGGCAGGCAAATCTCTGTGAGTTCAAGGCCAGCCTGGTCTCAAAGCTAGTTCCAGGATAGCCAAAGCTACATAGAGAAACCCTGTCTCTACAAAGAAAGCAAAAAAAAAAAAAAAAAAAAGAAATGCACTGCTGTGGAGTTGTGGGGACTCTCCCCCATTTGGGCAGAAAGTCTGAATGGTTTTGATCATTCCAACACTTACCTGACACATATAGTTGTTAATTCATTAAATCTCATCTAACAGAGCATAACATCATCCTTAGCTATAAATGACTGATTTCTAATCAGTGCCCAAATTTTTTTGTAAGAGGATGAAAAGTATTCTCTTCACTGTCACTTCCCTCCTTTTGTATGTATGTGAGATCAAATTTTAATAAACCCAGAAGCATATGCATTTGCTAATCCCTAGGCTAAAAATCTTTACAGACCAATTTCTCATCAGTGTTTGCATAAAAATTTATTGATTTACTTCTATTTTGGTGTGTGTGTGTGTGTGTGTGTACTCACGTGTGCGTGTTGTGCACATGTGGAAGTGAGAGGAAGACTTTCAGGAGTCCATTTTCTCCTTCTATCATGGGCTCCAGGTATCAGGTGAGCAGGCTTGTGCAGCAAGGGCCTTTGCCTACAGAACCATTTCACTGGTCCCCAAATTAATTTTTAATGCCGTTATTCTAGGTTGGATTAATAATTCTTTTTGAAGACTCCACACATCCTCTCTTTATCACTTGGTATTAGAGTTCAAAACTTGGAGAAGAGTTTTGGAAGAAAATGGAATCCTTATTTCTTTAAACTATGCAGAACTTCTGTGACATAATGTCACATCGAAAGTACTTTTCATCTTTTTGATCTAAGTGGGTGTTCACATGGTATTGTTTGATGATCATATGCTCAGCCCTCCCATACTTCAAGGATGGAGATAAAAAGCTTTTCCCCTCTTCATTGAACTCTAAGCTAGCAATTGTGAGCCAATGTTGGTTAATCCAACATATTATAATGTATGAAAATCAATAAGCAATAAAACTTTAATGTACCCCTGTGTGCCTACAAACTTTTACTTATCCTCCAAGGAATTCGTCTATCAGGAAAGACAGCTCCACACTCATTCGTTGGCCTAATTATGATGTATTTTCTTTTAAGTGATTTCCACAATAACTGACCAAAACTCTGCTTAACAGACTCCCAGAGCAATTCATTAGTTCCTAAAGACACTGTGAGGGTAATTGAAGCTGCAGTTCAGTGCAGATGGCCACAAAAGTGAGTTGATTTATCAAAGTGAATTATCTTGGCAGTTTCTACTCTGGAAAACACAATTAGGATCCGGTGCTGTGCATACAGAAAGAGCAAAGCAATGTTGCCTCATTTTCCAGGATCAGTATAGGGTTACACCATAGATGGATAGAAAATCCAGGAAATATCCAGCCATACAAGTAGCCACACATTTAAGTAATCAGTAAGAGGAATGAAGACATTCCATGCTCTCTCCTTTGGAAAATAACAGGTCAAGCACTTTTTAAACCTGGACCTTCTCCCTTATTCTAAAACACAATCTCAGTAGTAAAATAGTGCATGTAGCATGTCAAGCAAATGACATTAAGGCTAATTTGTAAAATGTCCCCATCAGTAAAACAGAGTATAACTCTGAGCCTGCACAGAATTGCATATTGGGAAAACGCTCCATTGATCCATGCATGTCATCCTGATTTATAACCCTCAATCATAGCCCTGTACACATACATAAATTCAAAACCTTTATGTTGGTTTAACCCATACTTTCTGCCTTAGGAACTGTGGCTTGAATCCTTCGGTTAGTAGCTTCCTCTATGCATATACGTGCCAGATACACAGATTACACCAATTACTGGCCATCTGTGCTCTGCAGCCATTCGAACCAACTCCAAATAATCCTGGCCTCCCTCTCCAAGCTCTCAGTGGACTATTTATCCTCAGGTGCTGGGAGGCAGTCAACGATGCAAAGAAGTCCAGATTACACACAACGCTGCGGAGATCCTTGACTCCATGAAAGTAGCTTGTGTGGACGGGTGATTTGTTTGTTTTCTTTAATGCAGACTGATTTTCACAGTACCTGCCTTGTTTTGTTCAGGAGGAACCCAATTCCTGGACCAGTACTTGTTTGTTGTTGTCATTCGGCTTTTAAAGTCCAGAGCAGAGTTCTGCTTCCCTGGCCAAGAATGCTCAGCTGAACATATTAGCTGTTTCCAACATTTCCTCATTCTGGAAATTTTATGGTCCGCCTGTATCACTGTGGGTGCCAGGTCTGTCCTCCAGGGACCAACTAGGGGCCATAGTAGAAAGTCAATGAACTTTATCACATGCTAGGAACAGCATGGTCTCAGGGTTACGGGAAGCCCCAAGCCCCACAGTGAAAAGAATCTTGGATTTGCTGCTAAGCACAGCAATTGAGGGACTGTGCTTAACATGTGCTTAGAAGATAGTGTGACTGAAAAATATTTTGAAGGTGCAAATCAATTTGGAAGCCCAGGGCCCACCCTGGAACCCGTTCTACTCTGGTTAGATGAACTATACAGAGCAGCCACATCTTTATGGTCATAGCGTTCCTGAAGTGGGAAAAGATAACTGGATCAGGTAAAAAACTAAAGACTAGTTTCAAACACTGTCCTTCACTATTAACTTCCTTGGTAGCTATTACAGCTGCTTAAAGAACTGAATATGAAGACCAAGGCTGGACTCGATATCACAACTGGCCTCCAGAGATAATCTAGGTTTCAAGCCTTCCCCTTGCCCATGTGCTCCTGTGGAAGGTGAGACTAATGATGGCTGAGCAAGAATGAGCTCCTTCAGAGTTCTTTAGACTGTGCACTTAGGAACTTCCAACACCTACTCCACAGTCTCTTCAGTCCACGAGTAGTTCTTACGGTTAATAGAATCCCCCTACCCATGCCTTCCACCCAATTACATTTCCTCAGAGGTGTTTTCTCTTTGCTTATGCTCATCAATAGTACCAATTAGAGAATTCCCAGAAGGACAGATACACATAGCTTAGGATGAAAGAATACTGATCTTGGAGCAAAATGCCTTGGGTACCTGTATGATGTTCCTGGAGTCATCTAGTTTCTCTCAGTACAATACGTCTCTGGAAAGTGAGAGGGTTCTTTTGACAACAAAATCACATTTGGGACATTCAGAAAAATCAAACAATGGCTGTCATCCACATTAGAATTCCATTAGTATTCTAAACATAAAAGTTACTATATTATCATCAGCACAATATAAATATAAATATAAATGACATGATAGCCGTGAATATCTAAGGCTCTGTGGGAAAAACTTACAATGACTTTGGAAGTGGTGTTTAAACTTTCTGTGGATTAGCATCCAAACTGCAAGTAGCAAGGCATGATGGCTCATGCCTTTGATCCCAGCATTTGGGAGACAGAGCCAGGAAGATCTTTGACATCCAGGTCAACCAGGACTATATGAGGAGACCCTGTCTCAAACAGACAAATGAACACTGCAAAGCAGTAATGGCAGGTATTGCTTCCTTTGCACACCTGAAAGTTGTGACTAAGAAAAGGGATTATACAACATCCTGTCAACCTTCAAAGCTACGGACTCATCTTAGTTCACCAACTCAGGCTCAATGGCCATCACAAGACTTTCAAAGGCACTTCCTACTGAAAAAAAATGTATTTTTTTTCTATAAAATATACCAATGCAGTAAACAAGGGTTTTTACTGTGGTTGATACAAGATGATGAGCACACTGGATGTGTCCCCTTTTATCTACACTGACTAAACTATTCAGACATTGTAAAGGTTTTTAAATTAATCAATCAATTAATTATTTTTGTACTCATTTTTGGTATATGCATATTGATTACTCTCATCCACATCCTGTCTTAACTTTCCCCCTGTCTATCTCCATCCCTGCTTTCCTACAAATATCTTTTCCACATTCCTGTCTCTATGTGTATTGTTTTGTGACTCGGTTTAACAAGGGTCATCTGTGTAGTCATGGGTTTGGTGCTATCTATTGGAGGTTGGTGAGCTCAGCAGAGGGCACACAACTGAAGGCAAGGACTCCCCCTTTCCCATAACCTATCAATAACCAGTAGTTCAGGACTAAGGAATGGGTCCCCATGAACCCTCTCCCAATCTATAACTAATTGTTGACGGAGCTGATTTGGGCAAGTCCTATGCCAATAACCACAGCCTCTGTGAGTTTGTGAGTTCAAGATTGTAATTTCTGTATCATGTCTTGAAGACATTGTGCAGCCCTTCTGCCTATTCCTTGTCTTATATTCTGCACTCCCACCAACAGTACATAAGACTCCCCTTCTGTGCCAACATTTGTTGTTATTTGTATATTCATTGTTATTTAGGTTCTCCATTGTGGTCACTCTTGTTGGGGTAAGATAAAATCTTAAAGTAGTTTTGATCTGTAACTTCTTGATAAAGGTGTTAAACACTTCTTAAAGTACTTACTAGCCATTTGTATTTCTTCCCTTACTTCCAAAGCCCATTTTTAAATTGGGCTGCTTGTTTTCTTATGTTTGGGGTTTCTTTCTTTCTTTCTTTTTTTTTTTTTGAGTTCTTTGTATATACCAGATATTAATCCTCCATCACATATATTACTGGAAAAGGTTTTTTACCCCATTCTGTGAGCTCAGTATAACTCCATTTGTTATACCAAAAGTATAACCCTTTTTTAGTTTCATGAGATCTCATTTGTACACTGTCTTGTTAGCATTTTATTGCTGTAAAGAGACACCATGACCACGACAACTCCTATAAAGGAAAACATTTAATTGGGACTGGCTTACAGTTCAGAGGGTTAGTTTGTTATTGTCATGGCAGGAAACATGGTGACATGCAGGGAAACATGGTGCTGGAGAAGGAGCTGAGAGTTCTATATCTTGATCCTTAGGCAGCAGGAAGAGACTAAGACACACTAGGCCTGGCTTGAGCTTCTGAGACCTCAAAGCCCGCCCCCAGTGGCACACTCCCTCCAACAATTCCATACCTACTCCAAAAGACCACACCTCCCAATAGTGCCAGACTCTATGAGCATATGGGGCCATGTTAATTCAAACGACCATATACACCATTGGGCCTATTCACTCTGCTACCAGAGTCTATTCACAGACTCTCCAACTGTACCTGAGTGCTGAGCTCCCTTCATTTCTCCGGGCAGCTTTCAGGTACAAAGACTTACGCTGAGGTCTTTGATATACTTAGAGTTTGGTTTTGTTCAAGGTAAGAGAAAAGCATGTATTTCATTCTTCTACATGTTGATATAAAGGCTCATCAGCACTATTTATCAAAGATAAGGTGCTTTTTCCAATGTCTATTTTTGTCATCCTTTTCCAAAGTCAGATGCCTGTAGTGGTATGGACTTATATTTCATTTGTTGTTTTGTTTGTCATTCAGTTCCGGGAAATTTTATTTTCTTCTTAATTTCTTTTATGACTCATTAACTGTTCAACAGCATGTTGGTTAATCTCCAGAACTTTCTCTTGCCATTGATATCTGGCATTATTCCATTGTGGCCAAATAGAGGATTCTCTCTCAGTTGTCTTTTATATTCTTGAGACTTTCCTTGTGTCATAATATGTGGTTTATTTTGGAGAAAGTTCTATGAGGTGCTAAGAAGGATGTGAATTCTTTTGTGTTTGAATTAAATGTTCTGCAAATGTCTGTTAAACCAATCTGACATATTATTAACTCCAACATTTCTGTTTTTTCCAGATGACTATTATGAGAGTGGAGTACTGCAATCACTCACTAATGCTACACTGAGGTCAATCTGTGGCTTTATCTGTAGTTGTATTTGGTTTGTGAAATTGAGTATAATACACTTGAAATTATAATATTCTCTTCTCATTACTTTAAATAGTATTAAGTGACCTTCTTTATTATCTTCTGTTTAGTTTGGGGTTTAAGTCTATTTTGCCAGGCATTAGAATAGCTATCCTAGAATTCCTTTTCTGTCCTTTTATGAAACAAAAATATTAAATTAATCTTTTAATAAAAAATATGTAGCCAGATATTGGGGTAAATGCTGAAAGATCAAAGAAACAAAGGAACAAGCCACTACCATGTCTTACCTCTAGGACTCCTCAGCCTAAAATGCTCTCTAGCCAAAAGACCTCCAGCCGAAAGGGCTTCCTCAGCCAAAAAGCTCTAGTTCCTGTCTCCTCACATCTTATATACCTTTCTCTGCCCAGCCATCACTTCCTTCCTAGTGCTGGGATTAATGGTGTGTGTGCTTCCCAAATATTGGGATTAAAGGTATGAGATCTCAAGTGCTGGGATTGAAGGTGTGTGCCACCACTGCCTGGCTCTGTTTTCTCTCCTAGACTGAGTCAATCTCATGTAGTCCAGGGTGGCTTTGAACTCACAGAGATCCAGAGAGATCTCTCCCTTCTGAGTGCTAAGATTAAAAGTGTGTGCAACCACTGCCTGGCATCTATGTTTAATCTAGTGGTTTGTTCTGTTCTCTGATCTTCAGGCAAAGTTTATTAGGGTATACAATATATCATCACACTTTTATCCTGAGATGGTTATCTATCTTTGATGTGAGGTGTGTTCTTTGGATGTAGAAGATATAACAATCTTGTGTTCTAATCCTACCTGTAGTCTGTCTTTTTATTGGAAACTGAGACCACTAGTAACTAAAATTGTTGTTGATATAATATATTAGGTCTTGTTGTTTGTTGCTCTGTGGTGTTTTCTTAGATTTCCTTTCCTTAAATATCATTTTATTGCATATTTATTCCCAGTGGCCTCTTGGTTGTATTTATCCTTCTTTTCAGTTTGAAATATTCCTTCCAATATTCTTGTATATATGCTTTAGTGGTACTATGTTCCTTTAGTCTATCTTTTATAATGGGTAGTTTCTATTTCTCTTTTGGTTTTAATAGATAGTTTTGCTGGTGTAACAGTCTGTTGGTAGTTTTGATATTTCAAAACTTGAAATTCATGTTTCTAGGTCTTTTGTGCTTTAAAAGTTTCCTTCAAATAATTAGATATTATTCTGATTAGCCTGCCCTTATATTAACTTAGTTCTTCTCTCTTACAGCTTTTAGTGTTCTTCTTTAGTCTGTCTGTGTTTATTGTTTTAGCTATATCATGGGGAGTTTTTTTTTCTCACATACTGTCTATTTGGGGTTCTTTATGCCTCTTGTACTTGAATAGACATTCCTTTCTCTAGATTTGGTAAAGTTTCTCCTATGCTTATACTGGTAATACTTACTTTGCCTTTGACCAGAAATTCTTCTCTATTTTCTCAGTCCATATAGTTTGTAGATTTGGCATTTCCACTGTGTTCCTCTGTTACAGAGTTTTAATTTTTTATCATTCTCTTTTATTGACTATCCAGTTCCTCTACTTTGTATTCAAGCCCTCACATTCTGTCTTTTGTGTGATACATTCTGTTAGTGAGGGTTTCCACTGAGCTTTTTTATTAGACTTATTGAGTTTTTCATTTCCTGGTCCATTTGTTTGGATTTTTTCTTCAGTGCTTTAATCTCTTCATTGAATTTGAGTCTCATTTCCTGAATTGTCTTATTGTTTTATTCATCCCTTTGTATTTCCTTGGATTCCATCTGTCTAGTCCTCACCTCTCTAAGTTCATTCATGTGTTTGTGTCCTCTCTGAATTCTTTGAACTTATTTCCCATGCTTATCATTGTTCTTTGAATTTTGTGTATTGAATTGCATCTGAGTTGTTCTTCTTGGGGCTTTACTATGGGATTGGTGATTTGGAGAAGAGGCATATGGAAAATCTTACTGAGCACATGAAAATCATATGGTGTACTTTTTTGAAGGGACCTGTGCATCTGAAGTCAGGATGTTGGAATGGGGTTTTAGCTCACTGGACTGGAATCCCAAGCTGAGTCAGTCAGCTGGCCCAATTGGAGAAATCTTGAGGTGAACTAAAATCAGGTCTCTTGCCTGGTTCAGGGTGTAGTGATCTTATGAAATGACTGGAACTAATGGATTCAGGGATATAAGGGACTGGAGTGGGGCATACAGGGGCAAGGTCTCTTTCTGAACAGAGGCCTGGGCCACAATGACTTTATGAAGTGGTTGGGACATGTGGGTCTTGGAGTGAAGGGAGCTGGGGTAGGAGATATTCAAGGGTGGTGGGGTCTTTTGTCAGATCTGCAGTGACTGAGTGGAGTAGATGTTGTACATGGGTTTGGTCTTAGTGTGGAGGCCTGAGAAGCATTGATTTATTTTTTAATATATGGCCTCACTCTAGCCCCAAGCTGTTCTTGAATTCACTGTGGAGTTAAGGCTAGTCTTCAATTCATGATCCTCCTCCTTTGCCCTCCTGAATGCTGACATTACAGGTGTTTCACACCATACCCTGTGTCTTTATTTTTAAAGAAGGAGAAGAGAACACACATGATGTAAGTTATATGACAGCTAAAATGAAGCTTTCCTATGCATAAAAGACACTGACAATTAACCTCATGAGGCTTATGTAATGTGAAGCTATATCTTAAAAATCATTAGCAGTGCTTAACACTGATAAAGATGCCATTTCCCATTTTATTGCATGTTTTATTAGCATTTAGAAGTTTAATGTATAAAAATAAAAAGGTAACTACAGTGACAAAAGAGAATGCTGTTCAGTAATGGGCGACGTAAGAGGATGACACAGAAACTCTTCTGCTTCAAGAGAAAGGAGTGGCAAGTTTTCTGCAGTGTGACCATGGCTTCATTAGGGGAAGGTGACCCCCTGGGGAGGTGGCAATTATGGTACAAAGCTGAGGGAGTTATGAAACAGAGAGCCAACAGAAAAGTCAACATTTGCAAAGATAACACCAGGCAGGAAGAAGGCTGTTACGTTGTGGGAGCAGGTGGACAGTCGTGTGGTTGGAGCATAGCCAAAGGGTAAAGCACAGCAAAGAACAGTGTTTAAAAGATGTGGTTAAAATCTTTTCAATGAAAAATACTAGTGAATCAGACCCTTAGTTTATGTGTTGGTGAACTAGAAATATTTTATGACTGTATATTTGTCAGTTTTTGTTGCTGTGATAAAACACCATGACCCGGAGTGATTCAGTGAAGAAAGAGTTTATTCTGGCCTGTGGTTCCAGAGGGACAGTCCACAGTGATGAGGGTGGCATGGCAGCTGGCAGCCAAAGCAAAGAGCTGAGAGAACATAGCTCCGTCCACACACAGGAAGCAGAAAGAGCAAACCCACAAGTAGGGTGAGACTGTAAACTCTCAAAGCCTTCCTCAATGATGTGCTTCCTCCAGCAAGTCTCCACCTTCTAAAGGCTCCACAACCTACCTAAACAGCCGCCAACTGGGGACCAAGCATTCAAATGTGTGAGTCTATGGGGGACATTTCTCATCCATAACACCATAGTCTACAATGAAATTCTGTATAATTTAGCAATTTAATTTCATCGGAGTCTAAGGACATGCACTTATATTAAATTAAATTATATTACACCAAACCAAGCACATGTATATTCCTCTTAATTCATGGAGGGTCTTACTAGTACTTAATTCTGGCTCCTGCTAGTCATTTTCCCCCTTTTGACCAATACTTAATTCTCTTGGCTTTAAATGATGTTCTGTTCTAGGCAACAAATAATTTACTAATACTGGTGCCTGCTCAATAGCTAGAATTGATGTATATTAAAATTCTGTCTCTTACCAGGTCTAGGGCTGCAGTGACTATGTGGAGCTACCGGGGCATATTGGTCTAGGGGTAGAGTGGACCAAGAGACAAAAGCAGTGCTGGGGGCCAGGGAGTGATTTTGTGGAGTGTCTGGGGCAGAAGGATCTGAGGTGGGAAAAAGGTCTCTTACCAGGTCTGGAATGACTGAGTTTGGAGTGTATGGGTCTCAGGTGGGTTTAAACATGAATGTTTAAATATAACATTTTTATTTATTTGTGTGGGGGAATATGTAGTGGTAGGTGTAAGTGTGGGTGCAGCTATGCATGTATGTGTGTGGGCATAGTACATGTAGAGATGAGAAGTCAACTTTAGGCATTGTTCTTTAGTAACTGTATGCCTACCTTATTTGAGACAGGGTCACTCAGTGGGACCTGTGGCCTTCTGATTAAGTGAGGTTTGGTGGACAGCAAGGGCCAGGGATCTACCAGCACTGTGATTACAAGCACATGCCACCACATGTGGTTTTTCACATATGTGTGTTGAGGATCTAATCCAGGTTCTCATCTGTGTGTAGAAATACTTTACCAACTGTATAGTTAACATGAGTTGTCAACTTGATATAACTTAGAGTTTCCTGGGAAGAGAATCTTATAGTGAGGGGTTGTTACATTGTGTTGGGCTGTGGGCATGTATGTATGGGATTGTCTTTATTAAGTAAATCAATGTGGGAAGACCCAGCTCACTGTGGGCAGCACCATTCCCTAGGCAGGTATTGCTGAACTGTGTAAAGGTAGAGAAATCTAGTTAAGCACAAGCATATAAACGAATGAGCATGTATCCATTAGTTTTTCCATGCTTTTGACTGTGGGTGTGATGTGATGATTGGTTTTAAGTTCCTACTATGGTGACTTCCCTGTTCAACCACCGTGACTTTCCTGTTACCTTGAATTGTGATATAGAACTGTGAGCTAACATAAGCCCTTTATCTCATGAGTTACTTTTTGTCAGAACGTTTTATCAGAGCAGCAGCAAATATAACTAGACCACTAACTGAGCTGTCTTCCTAGTCCACATCCTTATTTTTTATATGAGTTCATTTTGAACCTAGTGGAAAAATGTAAAAATAGGATAAAGAACTTTCTCCCCCAATACTTTTGAGAGTAAAAGGCTGATACAATTCTGAAATATTTACATGTGCTGTTCTTCCAAACAAGTATGTTCTCCTACACTAAAATCAGAAAATAAATATTGGTATATGACTATCATCTAGTCAGTCTTCAAGTTTGATTGATCACACATGACTTGTAGCTATGTTTCTTTGTTTCCTTGAGTTAGTTTTCTACAACTTCTATATTGAAACTCAATGCTGTTGGAAGTAATACCATTGAATTGTATTAGGTGGCAAGTGGGGTTGATGTATTCCATTGCTGGTCACCACAGTGGCGATTTACTTGATATCTGCCAAGTTTTCCACTGTCAAGGTACTCCTTATCCCATTGAAATTAGAAAGGATTTACATGAGGTCCCTATTCTTTATTAACTTTTACCCAATTAGCTATAGCAACCATTAGTGCTTCATGGTCGGGTCTGTTATCTTTATGCCAGGTGAATTGTGATTCTTTAATTGTTTCATCCCATCTACATTTACTCACTAGCAATGGCACATTTGAAGGAAAAGTTTTTTTTTACACTTATATATTCACTTATTAATTTATATCAGCAGAAAGTCATAAATTCCCATTTTTATCCAATAGATATAGTCTACTGTTCCAATTTTTTATTTCAATACTCACGTTGTCCATCATTTGGCCAGACATCTCTTTATATCAGTGAAACGCCCCCACCATTTTTGAGTACTTTTCTTTCCCAAACGTGTTCTAAGTTTGCATTATGCTTTCCCTGCTTCAGCCCTGGCAGCACCATTTTTCTAAGAAACATTTTCCCTCTGAGTAAAGAACATTTATGTTGCTGGAATTTTTAGGGTAAACACTTGAGCTCCAGAAGCTCTGAAAGGTTCTAATTGACCACTCTTTTCCCATTATACCAATTAAAAAAAAACAAATAGTAATGAAGAGAAAGGGGATTTATTTAATATAACCATATTGGAAAGAGCAAATAAGGGTCCAGTGCTGCCCGGGTCTATCTTCGGTGTAGCTGTAAGTTTCTCCGGTCCCACTGGGCCCTGCAGTCCTGTGTTTCTCCAGTCCCACCCAGCCCCATGGTCCCACAGCCACTTATAAAATAATCACTCAAAGGCTTAATATTAATTGCAAATTATATGGCCTATGGGTCAGGCTTATTGCTAGCTAGCTCTAATAACTTAATTCAACCCATTCCCATTCATCTCTATGTTGCCATGTGGCCATGGGGTTACTGGTCTGCTGGCATCTTGTTGCTCCTTCAGCAGCAGGCTGGCGTCTCCTCAACTCCACCCTTCTTCCTCTTGTCTTCAGTTTGAATGTACCACCTAATCTTATCCTGCCCTGCCATAGGCCAATGCAGCTTTATTTATCAACCAATCAGAGCATCCCATATTCACAGCATATACAAAGACATCCCAGAGCACTTTGGTACTAATATAATATATATGCTTAAGTAAAGGACAAAATGTATGCATAATGAAAAAGTCCTAGTCAGAGTGTGGCCCTGCCTGTCACTGACACACCACTGCCTCAGCTACTATCTATCTTGTCTGTCCTACAACATGATTCCACAAGTTTTCAAGACTACGTGAAGACTCTTCCTGGGAGGCAAGTTCCTCCTCTGGCTGGAACCAGGGCTTTAGCCTTCTCCCTTCCCCCACCATGGGATTCCTGGGGGAAACTATCATTCTATGGGGGTCTGTTTTGGTTACTTTTCTATTACTATAATAAGACACCATGACTAAGGCAACTTATAGAGGAAAGAGTTTATTGAGGGCTTACAGTTTCAGAGGTCTGGAGTCCATGACCACAGTGATGGGGAGCACAGCAGCAGGCAGGCAGGTGGGCAGGATTTTACTGGAGCAGCAGCTGAGAGATTGCAAATTAAGCTACAAGCATGAGGAAGAGAGAGCTAACTGGGAAGGAATGGTGTGAGCTTTTGAAACCTCAAAGCTTGCTCCCAGTGACATACCTTCTCCAACAAGGCCATACCTCCTAATCTTTCCCAAACAGTTTCACCAACTGGGAACCAAGTATTCAAACACATGAGCCTTTGGGGTATATTCTCATTCAAAGCACTGCAGGGTCTGTTGTTTCAGTAGTCAGATAGCCCAAGGGAGGGGCAACAGTAGTCGCTTTTTAGACTAGCTCCTCTCTTGCCAGGGCAGTTACAAGATATTACAAAATATCACGAGTCAAGTCTTGGATCTAGTCACTACTATTGCTTCTAGGCCTGCCTAACTATCTATCCATCTGTCTATCCATCCATCTATTTATCAGTCTATCAATTATCTTCTATATTTTTTACCATCTATCTCTATATTTGTTTGAAAATCCATCTGTGCTGATACCCATGAATTTCACTGATGCTTCCAATTCCAACCTTCTTATGTTTGCCACTCGTTTCTCCAGTGGTGGGGAAGCTGGCTCCCAGTAGGGTTCCTGCACCATCAGTCTTAGCTTTACAGGCCCCATCTCTCAATGATGTTTTTGATTTCACTCCTTGACCTTGAAGAGCCACACATTTTATTAAGCCTTACCTAAAGACTTTTGAACCGAAAGAAGTAAGTCTTTTTCAAAATTACACTAATGACAACATTTTATTTCCTTGAATTTCTTGACAATGCATTTCTAATTCTTTTCTCTACTTCTCTGACCATTTTAAACTTTCATATTTATTGGTAAATTTCTCTTGCTTTGCTTTTCTGGTTGCAAATGATCCTATTAGATGACCTATTCACTCTGCTTCAGCATGACTCATTTCTACACAGTGCTTATAATTTTTTACTGAGTAATTTTTCAGTGAAGATTGTTTACCACAGAAGAGCCAGTATCCTAGGTTTGGAATTGTCCCTGTGGAGTCATTCCTAGAGAATGACTGTATATTGGCCTCTTCCAGGGATTTTGAGCTTTACTGATTTAGATAAATGAGTCCACTAATTTCTCATGTTAATATTTCCACACCCAAAGAAAAGATCCTTGTGCCCCTAAGTGACAGGGGATATTTAATGTTAAGCTTTGGTACAAATAATGTTATTTCCAATCTTCACCTTATGTTCACAGCTAATTACCTTGCAGATTCTGATGCTGGCCAGCACAACTCAGAATAGAATGGAAAGCCCTTTGTGTAGATCTTCAATTAATTCTGTTTATTTCTAACTTTCCTAGGCATGATTTCTGCTCATCTCCTAACTTCTGTTACATTCCAGCTTCCAACCCTTAGTCTATGTTGATTCTAATAGTTCTGTTAAAAGGAAGATTTCCTTATTCCTATTCTCAAGACTTTTAGGGATCTTTATGTTCATGGAACCTGATAATTTCCCTGATTAGTTTTGTATTTGCCTATAAATTTATTAACTTTTTGATTTTTAAATTATATTTCCTTAAAAGGCTTAATTTTAATGAGATAATAAATTTGTATTGTTTCCCATAATGAAAATGTAGGTGACTTAAATGTTTTAATAGTTGAATGTTGAGATAAATTCTCACAAAGTTAATATGAAATAATTTTTAACTGTCACATCAATGTGGCTGAAATGTAATAAAGAAGATGACTGGAGTATAATAAAGAAGATGAGAAATACTGATGATAGAATATTGTGTTTCAAAGCTTGAATCCCAATTATAGGATGCTGTGGAAAAAAAACCCAAAAATGTATATAGAAATGTGAGACTGTGTTAAATATTAAGAATATTTCTTGCTGGGTGGTGGTGGTGGTGGCGGCAGCGGCGGCGGCGGCCGCCTTTAATCCAAGCACTCAGAAGGCAGAGGCAGGTGGATCTCTGTGAGTTCAAGGCCAGCCTGGTCTACAGAGTGAGTTCCAGGACAGGCTCCAAAGCTACACAGAGAAACCCTAGCTCGAAAAACAAAAACAAAAAAACAAAAGAATACTTCTCTTGGGTTTGTACATTTTTACTAAGTTGATTTATGTTCTGTAGAGATATAAGAAAATGAACTTTGACAAAAATTCCTATATCATAGAAATCCTCAAATAATAAATAACAATAGTATCAGTGAAGATTTATAAGTCTGGGAACTAAGGAAACCCAATCAGTTAAAATTGTGTTTTGAGAACAATTGATTTTTGTCTTTTAACATTTATATTGTTTTCCCAACACAAAATGAAAGAAATACATACTGGTCAAGAGCTAGACAACTCTGTATGCTCCCACACTGGCTAGACTTCGAAAGCAAAACCAGTTTCTATGAGATTGAACTGGGAGGGGTTCTCTGTCATAGGACTGAATCAAATATTCTAATAATGGTGATAGTAAATTGACTTCAAACCTGTTACAAGAAACCTCAAAGGGCTTTTAACAATTGCATTTGAATATAATAAGAAGTTAAGTCTAAATATTTTTTTTAAAACTTAGGCAGGTTTTTGTTTCTTTGATGCCTCTATGTTTATATTTTCAAATTATTATTATTATTATTATTATCATCATCATTTTGCTTTGTTTTGTATTGTTGAGACAGAGTCTCTCTACATAGCCCTTACTGTCTTAGAGCTCACTCTATAGACTAGGCTGGCTTTGAACTCACAGAGATCTGCTTATCTATGCCTCCCGAGTGCTGGGATTAAGGGTACTAACATGCCCTGTGTTAAATTTTTATTCTTATTGTAAGACAAAAGCTATGAGTACCTGAACTAACATATATATTTGTGTTTATATGAATGTGTATAGTAACCAATAAAAAGGATACATTTAAATTTTGTTTGTATGTTGGACATACTGGTACATGCTTCTAACCCAACTTTTCTGGAGGTTAGACAAGAGGAGCACAAGATCAAGGCCTGCCTGGGCTACATGTCAAGCTAAAGGCTAGCCTCGGTAATTTAGGGAGACCTTGACCAAATGGAAAAGGGGTGAGGCTGGCCATAGAACAGGTGGAACACTTTCCTAGCTTTCATAAGCCCTAGCTTCAATCCCTAAAGCTTCCAAAAGAAAAAAATCTGTATGATTGAAAGCTCAAGAGCTGTGTTTAATCTGTGAGAACACTGAGGGGATGAGGGAAGAATAATTCTGAGTGGTACCTTTTATGAAAAGAAAAAAATCAAAACACTTGTGTGTATGTGTCTGATGCACACTCAGATGTGTATGAAAGTAAGCACCCACACACACCAGCACAAAGGCCAAATGAAGACTCTGGTTTCCACCTCTACCACTCTCTGTCCCTTTATTCCTTTGAGATGGTTTCTAAGTGAACTTGGAGCTGGGCTGGCTGCCTGCAAGCCCTGGTGAGCCTCTGTCTTGATCCCCCATAGCACTGGGGATAAGGCATGTGTTTGGTTGCACCTGGCTTTTGTGTGCATTTTGAGGATCTGATCTGGGGTCTTCATGCTTGTGGGGCAAGTGTTCTTACCCACTGAGCAGCTCCCTGGTGCCAGTTACTATCTTGTGCATGAATCTAGAAGCAGATTTTATAACCCACTAAAATTTCTAGCACTTCACGGTCACTTGAGTACCTGGTGTGTTTATTTGCCTATTTAACTGTTAATCCTGTCATCTTCCTGGGAAATGTTCACAACTGTAACTGATACTTCCTACATTGGGTTCTTCTAAATTGACTACGCTTCTCTAAGAATTTGCAACAGTTAATTCAATGATTTTTCTGCTCCTTTCAAGTTATCCATGCCTACACTCTTTATCTTCATTATAGTTTATTTTCATAGCTTTTCATCTTTGTTTTTACAACTAGAAAATATTAAATTTACATGGGAGGTAATGAGACACAGAAAGGGTATGGATTCAGATGGGAGGGGAAGGGAGGAAGAATTGGAGGAGCCCCAGGGGTACTGTGCAGATTACAGCCTCTCTTTTACACAACCGGTTGTGGCCACAACATACCCATGGAAACCCTGGGAATATTCTGTTTTGTCTTTCGTTAGATTTGACAGTAGGATCACAACATTTTCATAGGCTTTGGTGACTGTTGTGCTTACTAAAACTTGAGTTGATCAGTGTATTAAATTTATAAAACTGTTTATATAATCAAATTCTCAGATTCATTGCAGCTCTTAAATCCAGCCCTAACCTTGTTATTCTGCTCTTACGGCATCTACCTGAGTGAGTGTGGCTTTCCTAAATCACTAGGTGATCATGAGTGGAGGATTCCTTTGGGTGATTAGAAGAAAGATGTAGCCACACTAATCTTGAGATCTTGAAGGATTCTTCTTTTTTGTTTTCCTTTTATTGAAGATAGATTTTTCTCACATAATATATCCTGATTATGGTTCCCCCTCCCTCTACTCCTCCCAATTCCTACCACCTTCTCCTCCTATCTGGATTCACCTTCTTTCTGTGTCTCATTAGAAAACAAACATACTTCTAAGGGATAATAATAAAATAGAAAATAATAAGATAAAACAAAAGTCAACACATTAGAATTGGACAAGACAAACAAACAGAAGGAGAAGAGCCCAAGAAAAGGCACAAGAAAGAGAGACCCACTCATTTACACACTCAAGAGTCCTGTAAAACACTAAACTGGAAGCCATAATATATATACAGAGGACCTGTAGGGTAAAAAGAGAGAAGAAAAATAAAATAATAAAAAAATGATATGATGTTTTAAAAGAAAAGAAAAGAAAAGAAAGATCTGAAATGACACTGTAAGACAAGGAACCTCTAAATATGCTGTTAAGTTGGTGTTCTGTTGGCCATCTGCTGCTGGTATGCAGACTACCCTTAGGAGTAGTTTGTTTATCCAGTGAGACTTCATTGGAGGAACCTAATTTTCATTTGCAAGTGGTTATCAACTGGAGATTCCTTCTGGGTTAAGAATGGGTATGTGCGTCCATTGTTCCTTTCATCTCTAGGATCCCATCTGGTGCAGAACCCTACAGACCCTATGCATGTTGCTCCAATCTTTGTGAGCTCATGTGTCTGAACCCTGTTGATTTAGAAGGCCTTTTATTATTGTCCTCCGTCCCCTCTGGCTTTTACACGCTTTCTGCCTCCTCTTCAGGAAGGTTCCCTGAGCCTAAGAGAAAGGTTTTGATAGACACATGCCTTTTAGAGTTGAGTGTTCCAATATCTCTTACTCTCTGCATAATGTCTGGCTGTGGGTCTCTGTATTTGTTCCCATCTGCTTCAAGAGCAAGCTTCTCTGGTGATAACTGAGCAAGGTATTGATCTATGAGTATAGCAGAATGTCATTAAGAGTCGTTTCATTATTCCTTCTTTTCTTATTTTTCCCCTATTTCTTTCTTTTTAGAACAGTAGTATTGGTTCTGCCCTAGGTCCCTGAGCTATCTAGTCTCAAGTTCATCCAAGCAGTATTGGGTATGGGGTCCATCTCCTGGGGTGGGCCTTAAGTCAAATCAGACATTGGTTGGTTACTCACACAAGGTTTGTGCCACCATTGCCCTAGCATATCTTGCAGGCAGGACACCATGTAGATCAAAGGGGTTCTGGTTGGGTTTGTGTTTACATTTCACCTTTGGTAGTCTACAGAGTACCTTTCTGTACCAAAGATGCTAGAAAGAAGAGGCTCTGTGTAGGCACCAGCTCAGCATGTTCAATGAATTGTGTAGGTGTTGTCTTCAGCAATGGGGCATTTGTGAGAGCAACCTATAGACTGGCTTGTTTAGGGGTTCCCATGGAACTCCTTTGACCAACAACTTAATTAGATGTAACCCAACCTTGAGACTGGAATCTTCATTTGGTGATAAGAAATGACCAGTTGGGCCTCTGTCTCCCCAATTTTTGGCAATTTCATTTAGATTGCCTTCATATGTGTATATATTTTAAGAAGCTTCTAGTGTATTAGGTTTCGATACTACCCCAAAATGGCCCTTACTTTTAGCTATCTCTCTTTGTATTTCTTCCTTCATTCCTCTCTCCCCTCCCACTCCCACTTAATCCATTCGTTCTAGCCCCACCCCTATCCATTTACTACTATTTTCATATACTAGAGAGATCTATGTGTCACCTCTAGTCCCTTACTCTGCTCTTAACCTCTATGGTTCTATGGATTGTAGCTTGCTTATTATTGACATAACAGCTAATATTCACAGATAAATGAATAAATACCATATTTGTCTTTCTGGGTCTGGATTACCACACTCAGGATGTTTTTTTTCTAGTTCCTCCATTTACCTGCAAATTTCATGATTTCATTGTTTTAACACCTGAGTAATACTCCACTGTGTAAATGTGCCACATTTTATTTACCCATTTTTCTGTTAAGGAACATCTAAGTAGCTTCCAATTTCTGAGTATTATGAATACAGCAGTGGTGAATGTAGTTGAGCAAGTGTCTGTGTAATAGAATGTACCCAAGAGTGGTATAGCCAGATCTTGAGGTAGATGGATTTCCATCTTCCTGAGGAACTACCACACTGATTTTCATAGTGACTGTACAAGTTTACACTCCCACCAGTAATGGATGAGTGTTTCCCTTACTCCACATCCTGAGCTTTCACTTGTTTTACTGATCTTGGCTATTTTGACAGGAATAAGATAAAATCTTATAGTTTTGATTTACATTTCCATGATGTGTTGTGGGAATTCACCCCACCGATGACCTTAGGGTATCTGGCTCAATAGAGATGTGAGTTTTTTTTTCTGGGTACATGACTGCTTAAAACTGAGGAGGGAGTGTGTGCTCTTGCCCTCTTGGAGTGGTCGGAAACCTGATGGCTGGTTCCATTCACCTCCAGGCAGAATAGAGGATGATGGTGGCTGTTTACTTTCTTCTGTATCCATGAGTATTTTTCTCCCCATTTTATATCTTAATAAATCCTTGATACTGTTTAACACTCTTGTGAATTCGTTTAACAGGTGGCAACCAATGTGAGCCCTTGGAATTCTCTTATATTTCTTACTAAAAAGAAATCTGGAAAATGGAGAATGCTGACAGATCTGAGAGTCACAAATAAAATGATTCAGCTGATGGGCTCTCTACAGCCTGGAATGTCTTTGCATTCTCTGTTTCCTAAAGAATGGCCTATTATAGTTATTGACTTAAAAGACTTTCTTCACTATACCTCTACAAAAAAAGGATAGGGAAAAATCTGCCTTCACAATACCTACTTATAATAATTCTCAGCCTGTTAAGAGATATCAATGGAATGTTCTCACACAGGGAATGTTGAATAGCCCCATCCTGTGCCAATATTTTATGCAAAAACTGTTGGAAATAATTCATGTACCATTTCCACAATCTATAACTTACTATTATATGGACAGTATCTTATTAGCTGATTTGAAAGTAGATACTTTAGAGAAAATGTTCAAAGAAATAAAGAGAGTTTCACCTTGCTGGGGATTACAAATTGCTCCTGAAAAAATACAAAGAGGAGATTCTATTAAGTAATTAGGATATAAAATAGGTCTACAAAAAAATTAGACCCCAAAAGGTACAAATCAGGAGAGATCAATGATGGACTCTTAATGACTTTCAAAGATTGCTAGGAGACATTTCCAGTTTATGGCCCACCATTGGGATAAGTCCTGATGAACTGAGTAATTTGTTTAGTACCCTAGATGGGGACAAGGACATAAATAGTCCAGGAGAATTATCAGCTGAAGCTGAGAGAGAATTGCCTTTGGTAGAAAAGAAACTGTAAAATGCACAAGTGGATCCTGTGGATCCAGAGCTTAACTGCATTCTGGTTATATTATCTCTAGGCAAAATCTAGGGATTTTGATGCAGAGGGAAGATATTATATTGGAATGGATATTTCTACCACATAAACAGAGTAAAAAAATAAAGATTATGTGGAAAAGATTTCTGATTTGATTTTAAAAGGAAAAATAAGACTTCATTAATTGACAGGAATGGACCCAACAGAAATTGTATTACTGTTAACTAATGAGGAAATCTCCTCTTTGTGGAAAGATAATGAATATTGGCAAAGAGCTTGGGATAATTTTTTGGGAGAGATTAACAACAGTTATCCCCAAAGCGAGAAAATTAAATTCATAAAAAGAACCAGTTGGGTCCTTCTGCACATTGTACAGAGAACACCAATCTCTGGAGTCCCTACGTTCTATACTGATGCAAATAAATCAGAAAAGGCAAGATATCAATCAGGAAATTTAAGTAAAATAGCTCAAAGTCCTTATGATTCTGTACAAAAGTCAAATTGTATGCCATTCTTATGGTACTAATGAACTTTACAGAACCTCTTGATATAGTTATGACTTTCAATTTGCAGAAGACTTGTTTTACATCATGAAACTGCTAAATTTATTCCTGATAAAACAGAATTAACTTTGCTATTTATACAATTACAGGAAATAATCAGGAATAGGAATCATACTATATATGTAACACACATCAGATTCCATACAGGTCAGCCAGGTCCTCTAGCACAAGGTAATGACAAAATTGATCAGTTATTAATAGGAAATGTGCTGAAGGCCTCAGAATTTCATAAAAACACCATGTAAATAGCAAAGGTTTAAAAAAGGATTTTTCCAACACTTGGCAAAAAGCCAAGAAAATTATTTTTTAAAAAAGTCCTATTTGTTCCTTCTATATCCAAACATCACTACCTGCAGGAAGTAATTCTATAGGTATACAAAGAAATGAAATTTGGCAAATGGATATGTTTCATTTTATATAATTTGGAAAATTAAAGTATGTACACCATACAATAGATATGTTTTCAGGATTTCAATGGGCAATTGCTTTGAGCTCTGAAAAGACTGATTCTACAATTATATATCTATTAGAAGTCATGACCACAATGGGTAAACCTGTACAAATTAAGACTGACAATGCTCTAGCATACGTCTCTAGTAAAATGAAACAATTTATAATACAAAGCATATTACAGGTATACCACGCAGTTCTACAGGACAAGTGGTTGTAGAAAGATCTAATCGCACTTTAAAATAAATGCTTAATAATCAGAAAGGGGGAACAAAAACTCCCGAAGGTAGATTGCATAATGCCTTATTAACCTTGAATTTCCTCAGTGCTAATGAGAAAAGAACAACAGCTGCAGAGAGACATTGGACAATATAAAAAAAAATACTGAGTTAAATCAGCCTATGCACTTTAAAGATATGTTGACCTCAGAATGGAAACCAGGATATGTGTTAAGTTGGGGAAGGGGTTTTGCTTTTATTTCCACAGGAGAAGAAAAGCAATGGATACCATCAAAATTAATAAAGATTCAATTCAAACAGAAGACTTTTAATAAGGAGAAATGATAGTTCATCTACCAATATGACAATTCTACAAGTTGTAAGGAAAACTCACCAAACAAGAGTCAGGTCAGGATTCTGTTTTTGTCTTTACAGGAAAAGAGAAATACCCATCCTCAAGAAATAAAAAGACCTTGGATATCTAGACTTCTAAAAAAGAAGGGAAAACTTCCAGAAAACATTACCAAGCAAAGAAAAATCTGACCTAATGATACCAATATTCTCTACAGGGTAAAAATCTCACTACCTAAACATCCATATCTCTTTACTTCTAAAAAAAACCAAAAATCTAGGGACTATTGTTGTCAAAATTCTATTCTCCCCATACTTATTCTTGAATCTTTGGAAACTTTATTTAGATATAATGCTATCCTAAAATTTAAACTTTCCATTTTGATATAAATAATGCTTAAGTTTTCCACAATGAACAATACATTTTCCTAACAATGATCTCTGAAGTCTCCAGAAGGAAGATGGGGCCCCATAACAATGATTCTATCTGGTTTGTAATGATGCCATTGAGCCAATAAACATCACTCAAAAATCAGTGTTGACAGATGTAGCATGAATCTTAGAGAGTCTTATTAATAAAATCAAACCTGAGGCCAAGTATTGGGGTGAAATGCTGGATGGTCAGAGAGACAGAACAAGCCACAGCTAATCTTACCTGGCCAACTTCTCAGCTGGTCTTGTTTCCTCAGACTGGAAGCCTCTGTGTCCTCATATCTGAATGGCTCTCAGCTGAACTGTGCTTCTTGAAAGCCTGAATGCTTAACCAGCCAAATGCTTAACCAGCCAAATGCTTCTCCAGGCCAAATGCTTCTAGTTTCTGGTCCTCACGCCTTATATACCTTTCTGCTTTCTACCACTACTCCCTGGGATTAAAGGCTCGCTTTCTGGGATTAAAGGCGTGTGTCACCATGCCTGGCCGTTTCCAATGTGGCCTTGAACTCACAGAGATCCAGAGCGATTTCTGTCTCTGGAATGCTAGGATTAAAGGTGTGTGCTACCACTGCCTATCCTCATGTTTAATATTGTGGCTGTCCTGTTCTCTGACCCCAGATAAGTTTATTAGCATACACAATATTGTGGGGAACACAATACCACCATAGACAGACTACAAACTGTTCAGGACGATTACAAGGTGGCTAGTTGAGATGGTCCACCATCTTACACCTCTATCCAGAACTTCAGATAAGCTTTACCTATTCCTCTGAGACTGGCTACAAATGCGACAGATAGTCTAATGAGACTTAGCCATTGTTTTAGTTTTTTACAGGATCCCACAGAGATACTGTTGCCCCTAGACATCAGGAAGCAATTCTAAGAAAACAATGCCCTCTATCCCAACAGGTTTTTGCTTTCTCAGGGCTACGGACAATTGTCATCTGTAAGGGGTTGGCTGTAAGTTGTGATAGGGTTGGGGATGGACTTAGGAATTTCTTTGGGGAAAGAAAAAGGGGGAATAGATAGGACAGGATAATAAGGTAAATTATTGCATCTACTTGTAAACTAATTTAGCAACTATCAGCTTTAGATAGTTTATACTGATATGGATTCTTATATATTGATACAAATGTAAAATTATTTTTCTATTCCTGTTTAAAATAATTTGTATATTGCTACAAAAACAAAACTATATTTGTCATATTGTACATATGTTCCTGCTCCTGTTTAAAATATTTTTGCATATTGATACAAATGTAAAATTATATTTGTCATACTGTATGTATGTTCTACTTCTGTTGAGGATATTTTGTATATTGATACAAACTAAGGATGTTATTGTCATATTGCACTATACATTTCTACCTCTGATTAAGATATTTTTGTATATTATCACAACTTCAAGGTCATTGTCCCTATGCTGTACATCTGTTTACAGATTGTTCAATTTTATAAATTTATAAAGACCTTAGTCTTTAAGTTATATATGTTGATAAGAGTTACAAGTTAATAATCACCCATGCTTGTCATATTTATGTTAATTAGGTTTTCTAGATACACAGAGATATATGTCAGATGGATAGGTAATCAAACACTTCACAGACGTAGAAAATATGACATTTAAATGTTTTAATAACTTAGAATTCTGTTGACATGAGACACGATTGCTCTTGGCAACACTGATTGACTTCTGAGAGGATCGTGGGCATTGAAGACACTACACATGGAGTTTGTCTTCTTATTGGTGAAAATAGCCTGTTGGGAAAAGAACTGTCCTTGCCTCAGCTGCTGACAGTAAGCTTGCTATCCAATCTGGACAAGCAGGACAAAGGGAAAAGCAACTGCTGAACTTTGCCAAGACAGGATAGGGCAGTCTTTCAAAATTTCCTGCTTCTGAAAATGGTCTGTCAGATAATCTAGACCTGTAGCCAAAAGTGGATGCCCCAAGGTTGCAGAGAACCATTGGGTGACTGTCCAGGCAGCCAGCTGTTTCTGTCATACCTTGTGTGTTTTGGAAGCTGCTTGTTTGCACTTCCTACTTACTCAGGTAATATTTTCCTTCTCAGGTCTTTAACGAGTTGAAGACTAAATAGAGTTACAATCCTCTCATATTTTAGTTAAGGGCATTTCAGGTACAAGATTTAGATTCTTCAGGATAAGACAGCTCTTGGAGTAATCTCTGTAACTTGCCAATTACCTTTGGTCTGAACATTTAATATATGTCTCTTGCTTGATGTAGTTCTTGTTGGTTGTAGTTCCATTTTTGTTTATGTTATTCCCTTTTCTTTCTTCTAGATAATACTTGATAATTGTTCTTATTGTATATAACTTTATACTACGTTTAGAACCTTCTTATTTAGACCAAAAAAAGGGGAAGTATTGTGGGAATTCACTCTGCCAATGACATTGCAGTATCTGGCCTGATAGAAGCGTGGTTTTTTTTTTTTCTTCTACCAAGAAATGTTTGTAGTTTATTATTTTGTGATTGAAATTCAAGTGCTGTATAAATCTTCATCTTCTAAGTTTTCCTGGAACTCAGGAAATACATTGATTAGTGTAAATAAGTTCTTGTTGTCCCCTCAAGAGCATTTAAAATAATAGTCTTCTCCATTCTCAATCTTTTGCTTTCCTTTGGGAAATGTAACTCATAAGTAACCTTGTATTTAAACTTCTTTCTTTTTAATAATTTCACGATTCTTTTTTCATTCATTTTCAAGAGCTTAATTCAAAATATTAATTTAAACATTTGATTTTTTTTTTCTGGGTGTTTGACTGCTTAAAACCGAGGAGAGGGTGCATGCTCTCACTCTCTTTGAGCGGTCGGAGACCAGTTGGCTGGTTCCATTCACCCCAGGGCAGAATGGAGGATGATGACAGCTGTTTACTTTGTTCTGTATCTGTGAGTATATTTCTCACCATTTTGTATCTTAATAAATCCTTGACACCCTTAACAGACTCTCATGGATTCAATTAACAAGGATGTCTAAAGATGCTGAGCATTTCTTTAAGTGTTTCTCAGCCATCTGAGCTTCCTCTTCTGAGAATTCTGTTTAGCTCTGTACCCCGTTTTTAATTGGGTCATTTGTTTTCTCTTTCTTTCTTTCTTTCTTTCTTTCTTTCTTTCTTTCTTTCTTCCTTCCTTCCTTCCTTCCTTCCTTCCTTCCTTCCTTCCTTCCTTCCTTCCTTCCTTCCTTTCTTTCTTTCTTTCTTTCTTTCTTTCTTTCTTTCTTTTTGTTGTTGTTTTTTTCAAGACAGGGTTTCTCTATGTAGTTTTGGTGACTGTCCTGGATCTCACTCTATAGACCAGGCTGGCTTCAAACTCACAGAGATCTGCCTGCTCTGCCTCCTGAGTGCTAGGATTAAAGACATGTGCCACTGACAATGGCTGGTCATTTGTTTTCTTGATACCTATTTTTTTGAGTGCTTTATATATTTATATAAAACTCATCTATCAGATGTAGGATCGGTTAAAAAAAAAAAAACTTCCATTATGTAGTCTGCTTCTTTGTCTGAATGACAGTGTTCTTTTCTATACAGAAGCTTCTCAATTTTATAAGGTCCTATTTATTATTTGTTGATCTAAGTGTCTGTGCTAGCAGTGTTCTGTTCAGAAAGTTCAGAATGCAAGGCTCTTCCCCCACCTTCTCTCTCTTCTATCAGGTTCGATATATCTGGTTTATGTTGAAGTCTTTGATCCATTTGTAGTTAAGTTTTTGTCAGGGTGAAAACTATAGATGTGTCTGGATTCTTGAACATGCAGCCATCCAGTTTGACCAACACCATTTGTTGAAGATGCTTTCTTTTTTCCAGTGTGTTTTTCTGGCTTCTTTATCAAAACTCAGGTGTATATAAGTGTGTAGATTTATGTCTGGGTCTTCAATTCAATCCTTTGATTGATGTGTCATTTTTTTGGCATTACCATACCTGTTTTAATTACCATGGTTCTGTAGTACAACTTGGAACTGGGGATCGTGATCCCCTCAACAGTTCTTTTATTGTTTTAGCAATAGTGTGTGTGTGTGTGTGTGTGTGTGTGTGTGTGTGTGTGTGTGTGTATTTATGTCTGGTCTTCTATTTGATTCCATTGATCAAAGTGTCTCTCTTTTTTGTGTGTGCCAACACCATGCTGTTTTTATTACTGTAGCTCTGTAGTATAATTTGAGATTGGGGATGGTGATAACTCCAGTAATTCTTTTATTATTCAGGGTTATTTTAGCTAGTAGTGTGTGTGTGTGGGGGGGGGGTATTTTCATATGGAGCTGAAGACGATCCTTTCAAGATCTGTAAAGATTTGTGTTGGAATTTTGATGGGAAGTGCATTGAATCTGTAGATTGCTTTTGGTGGGAAGCCCATGTTTAGTCCATTAATCCTACTGATCCATGTACGTGGGAAATATTTCAATCTTCTGATATCTTCTTCAATTTCTTCCTTCAATGTTTTAAAGATTTTATTATACAAGTCTTTCACTTGTTTGGTTAGAGTTATTCCAGGTTATTTGATATTGTTTGAGGCTACTGTGAAAGGTGTTGTTTCTGTGATTTCTTTCTCTCTGTAGGAGAGCTACTGATTTTGTAAGTTAATTTTCTAGCCAGCTACTTTCCTTAAAGAGTTTATCAGCTATAGGAGTTCCCTGGTAGAATTTTTAGGGTCATTTATGTATACTATCATATTATCTACAAATAAAGATACTTTAGCTTCTTCCTTTCCAATTTGTATCCCCTTGTTCTCCTTCAGTTGTCTTATTGCTCTAGCTAAGACTTCAAGTACTATACTGAATAGGCATGGAGAGAGTGAACAACCCTGTCTTGTTCCTGACCTTAGTGGAATTGCTTTGAGTTTCTCTCAATTTAATTGGATATTAGCTACAGGCTTTCAGTAAACTATCTTTATTATGTTTAGGTATGTCCTTTGTATGTATCCCTAATCTATCCAGGACTTTTATCATGAAGGAGTGTTGGATTTTGTCAAAGGCATTTTTTTTTTGCATCTAATGAGATGATCATGTAGGTTTTGTCTTTCAGTTTGTTTATATGGTAAATTACATTTATCAATTTATATATGTTGAACCATCCCTGCATCTCTGGGATGAAGCCTCCATGATTATGGTAGATGATCTTTTTGATGTGTTCTTGGATTCAGTCTGCAAGTATTTTATTGAGAATGTTTACATCTATGTTAATAAAGGAAATTGATCTATAATTCTCTTTCTTTGTTGGATCTTTAAGTGGTTTAGATATCAGGATAACTGTGGCTTCATAAAGTGAATTGGGGATGGGGAAATGAATGGGACAGAGATGCATGATATAAAAGACACAAAGAATAAATAAAAAGAAAGTTAAAAAATGAATTGGGGAATGTTCCTTCAGTTTTCATTTTGTAGAATTAACTCTCCTTTGGCATTACTGGCATTAACTCTTCTTTGAAAGTCTGGTGGAATTCTGGGCTAAATCTACCTGGCCTTGACTTTTTTTTAAAATTGGAAAACTCTTAATTACTTCCCTTTCCCTGGGAGTATAGGTCTATTTAAATTGCTTATGTGATCTTGATCTAACTTTGGTAAGTGGTATGTATCAAGAAAATTATGCATTTTGTAAAAGATTTTCCACTTTGGTGGGGCGAAGTTTTTTTTATGTACATTCTTATGATTCTCTGGATTCCCTTGGTGTCTGTTGTTATGGCCCCCTTTTCGTCTATAATTTTGTTAATGTGGATATTATCTTCACCTTTTAGTTAGTTTTGCTAAGAGTTTGTCCATCTTTTTTATTTTCTCAAAGAACCAACTCTTTCATTTATTCTTTGTAAATTTTTTTTGGTTTCTATTTTATTGATTTCAATCCTAAGTTTGATTGTTTCTTGCCATCTGCTCGCTTAGGGTGTGATTTCTCCTTTTTGTTCTAGAGCTTTTAGGTGTGCTGTTAAGTTACTAGTACGAGATCGCTCCCATTATTTTTATGTAGGCACTTAGTGCTATGAACTTGCCTCTTAGACCTGCCTTCATTGCATCCCTTAAGTTTGGTTATGTTGTGTATTCATTTTCATTGAGGGATTCTTTTTTAAGTGCTTATAAACGTTCACATACAGTTATGTTTCTCTTTTCATCTCCCCTCTCCATCCATTTTCCTTTCCTTTCTTTATTGGTTCAGATTTTTGAGAAATTAAAGATTTTAAAAGTTATCACTTACTTTGTGACATTTTCCTTGCTGGGGTTGTTTTTAGTAAGGAGGGAAGTGGATCTACAAACAGCTCCCAGGAGAACATAATTTCAAAACTGTTGCTTTTGAGCAGATGTTACTGTTCAATCTGGAATTGTGTGAAAGGTAAAAATGTCCTTCAAGGGGAGGTGAGAGGAGAATGCTTGCCAGGGCGGTGTTTTGTGCTAGAGACTCGATCTCTACTATAGATATTAGTTATTGATATTACTATGTAATGTGAGATAAGTTACATTCAGATAACTGTTTCCATTCTGGTTTTAATTGCTAAGAAACCACAGATGGAACTGATGGCTGAGTTTGCTAATTGAATCATCTCTTTCTTTCATTTTTGTTTTCTATATTTGAATGTTTCAGCCTATCTGCCTTTGTATTATATGCCTTCAAGACTTTTATCTGAACAAATAAATTTGGATAAATAAAAAGAGAATTGGGACAGATGGTCTCAAAGGTACCTTTGAATAAAGAAGAGTGTAATATTTAATAGTGAGAGTATAAAAAGTTACTAGTTATTCAAGATTTTCTCTCCTAGTTTTCAGAGTGTGACTGGTGGCTTATATTTTATCAAAATATTCGGCAAATTTGCAGTCCTGTGAGACTCCACTTTAAGCTATAAAATCACCTCTTAGGATTTGAAAAGTTAGTCTTCATGTGGATGAATAGTCATATGTTTAAACAGCTGCCTCCCAGATAGTGGCACTGTTTTCGTAGGCTGTCGAACTGCTAGGAAATAGGACTTAGGTAGAGGAAGGTGGGTTGATGTGGGTGGGCCTCTGAACCTGGCTGGATCTTTCCCTAGGGGTTCTGGTCTCTCAGCTGATACAAGCTCTCTCCTTGAGGGTCCTGGTCTTGCAGCTGATGCAAGCTCTCTCCCTAAGGGTCCTGGTCTTGCAGCTGATGCAGGCTCTCTCCCTGAGGGTCCTGGTCTTGAAGCTGATGCAGGCTCTACCATACTGGACTGTATCTCCCTAAACTGTGAGCCAAAATAAATCATTCTCTTAAGTCATTTGCCTAGACTCTATCCATAGTAGTGAGGTAAATAATTAACACAATGCTTAAGTGAAGTTTATGACTCTTAACATTTCACTGAAACATTTCACTCATAACAAAGTATGCTAAATTTAATTTGATAAAAAGGAAAATTATAGAAAAGATAATACTTCTTAGGATGCCTTTGTTTCATTTCAAAACCCTTTGTTAAAATCCTAGTCATGAAATAATATCTTGGGGAAAAAAATCTCTTTTTTTAGTAAAGACAAGAAATTATAGCCAGGCAGTGGTGGTGCGTGACTTTAGCCCAATATTAGAGAGGCATAGGCCAGCCTGGTCTACAAAATGAGTTCCAGGACAGCCAGGGCTGTTACACAGAGAAATCCTGTCTGGAAAAGAAAAAAAAAGGAAATTATATAATTATAGAGAACCTAAAAGACAAAGAGAGGCTCATAAGAATAGTCTGAAGTGCTCAGACTTTGAAAGATACAGGTTCAAATCTGGAATTTAATTTCCATTTGCTGGCTATTTAGCCTCAGGTAACTTACATAATTGTTGGTTCCGTAACAAGGAGCTAATGATACTAAAATAACCAGAGTTTCTCTATGGTGCCTAATATTTAGCTCACTACATGGTGGCTGGTAGGCTGAATGTTTCCTGTCCACCACTTGTATCAGAAGAATCTGGAGTTCAGTTCTTGCTGTGGTGTGACAGTGAGACTCACTTCAAAAAGTTCATAATTCTTAGCCACACATCTCTAGAAAGAATGTTGTGAGCTGAATTCAGATTTGAGAATCATTGCTTTATTTTTTGTATCAATCTTATGTAATGGTTAAGGATGTGAGAGATAAATCTTACTGTCTGGAGTTCAATCTGAATCTAAAACTCCCCTAGTCATTTGGCTTTGGGCTAGTTGCTCTTTTACTTGGGTCACAGTTTGTATATTTATGATATGATGATAACAATAGCACTGCTCCTACAAGGATACTATAATACTCCTAAATATTAATGCAGGAACATGACTGGATTATCACAAATACATAGTCCATCATCAGTAACCTGGAGCTATATGGTGATATTTTATTTGTGCTGAAATGTGATTTTATTTGTATGTTAATAAATAAAAGTGCCTGGGGGTCAGAGCTAATAGCAAGCCATTTAGCAGAAGTCTGGCAGTGGTAGCACACACCCTTAATCCCGGTCACATGACAGGCACATCTCTGTGTGTTCAAGGACACCACCAGCATGGAGACACTCATCTTTAATCTCAATACCAACCATAGAGACTTGGAGGTCTGTATAGACAGGCAATGATCAGGAGGTCATGTGATTGGGTTTACAACCAATGAGAAGGCAGAACAAAAAGTCAATAAAAAGACAGACACACAGGAAGTAGGTCTCTTTCTCAGGGGAAGGATGGCAGTGGCAGCAGGTGGTAAGAAGGCGGTTTTAGTCTCAGCTCTTAGCTACTGCTCTCTGACCTCTAGAGCTTTTAACTCTGCATTTGACTCTGTGTTTCTTATTTAATAAAAATGTTCAGAATTATATCTACAGAACTACACTGGGGGATTATTAGTGGCAGCACTGCACTGCAGGGTAGTAAAGAAAAGGAGACATGGGTTTTGACATGATGCAGAACAAAGGTCAAATGTCTTCAGGTTTCCTGGACCCCCAGAAGTTCAATTTATGTGTAATAAATGGCAGTACTTTTATTTACTTTTTAGTGATGGAGGGTAAAGTGACTTTTTATCACATGGATAAGAAACTTAGTATGGGGTAATTCCATTTTCCTAGTCTTGGAAATGCTTAGTGGGGACAATAACACAACTGGGAACTCTTAGTCTCTGCACTGAGCAGTCTGCAATTCAAGAGCTGTCTTTAAATCCACTAATGTTTGCTAAGATATTGATATCAACTCAGTTGTTCACATGCTCATTCTGTCCTTCCAGAACCCTGAAGAAGGACAACATCTTTATCCATAGATAAGTAAACAGAGGCTCACACAAGTTAAGTGACTTGCTGCTAGCTGTGTGAGTTATGAATGATTGAACCAAGACTTGAACTGCCTAATTCTTCCCTGTACCTGACCATGAACCCCCCGTCCTGTTACTACAGGGCATCTGTGTCCCTCAGCTGAGCGTACTCAGACAGACAAACAAAACTGTTGACATTGATGCTAGTTTCCAATATGCAAACTTGTACTGTAAATTTGGAAGAGCAAGCAGATTCCTTGCTGGGTCAGGAGGAATTTAACTAAGAGAGAGAATTTGCTGAAGATGATCCTAAACTCATAGCAGCTTTATCCTGATCTGCTTAATCTGTTTTTATATGTCTATGCAGACAGATCCAATGACTAGGTACTCACCATGGGAGCTGCCAGCCTCCACAGTTAGCCATGGCCAAAATGTGGATGGATACAGAGAGCATATGTCCCTGTTTTCTATGGTGAGACACCATGGGTCTTCAGGATGTCATGGTGTCTTTGAGCTAAGTCAGTCAGGTTCTATCATGATGTACTGTTGCTGTTGTTTTCACATAGAAAGCCTGCATTGTACGTCAGTATTGGGTAATTGCACGCTTATCTGCTCAATTTGTACATCAGAGGCACTATTGATATTTTTATGTACAACCAGGGTAACACCACACTCATGAAGATCTATGGCATTTTAGAATGTGGTAGAGTGAGCTGCCAGTGGTATTCAGGGAGTTGGATCAGGGGATGATGGTGGCAATGTTAATGATACCATCATTGGAGTCACACTGCCTGGTTTTCATCCCAGTCCTGTTCCTCTCTCACTGGGACCTTAGGCAAGTCATCCATCTCTCCTTACCTCAGCTACCTTATGTGGAGATAACAGTCTATGGTATCTGATGAAGGGTTAAATGCATTGATTCACATGAAGCACCTGGGAGAGTGTGGGCATTCAGAGGCCTTCAATAACTGTTTCCTCAGGGGTTCTGTTTTTGATTTGGTTTCTGATTTTGTCATTTTGAAATGGACTTTTCTCTTTACCAAATCATTCCAGGAATGAGTTTTGGCCAATGACTTTGCACATCACATCAGTTCTTATTCTTCAGTTATTAAAATGCAAGACTTGAATCAATTATAAAACATTTCACTTCTCAGAAAATCTACCCTCAATTCTCAGTATTTTTTTCTTTCCCATTGCAATGGTTTCCTAAGGCTGGGTAGCAAAGTATCACAAACAAGATGACCTAGAACAAAATTATGTTTTGTCTTACAGTTCAGAAAACCAGAAGTATGAAACTGTAGCTAGTAGCAGCATGGACATACTCCCTCAAGCCCTCCAGAGGAAGGTCCCTGCCTCTCATAGCTTCTGGTAGCTATACTCTTCTTTAGTTTGTGTTCCCAACCCCTTTCTTTATCTTCCTATGACCATTTTCTTGTGTCTTTATATCATCTTTTCTCTGTTCAAGCCAGTGTCCAAATTTATCTTTGCTTTCTTTCTTTCTTTCTTTCTTTCTTTCTTTCTTTCTTTCTTTCTTTCTTTCTTTCTTTCTTTCTTTCTTTTGTCCTTCCTTCCTTCCTTCCTTTTTTCCTTCCTTCCTTCTTCCTTCCCTCCCTCCCTCCATCCCTCCCTCTGTTCCTTCCTTCTGGTTACTTTGTCCTTTGGCATTCTCATACACATGTATAATGTATTCTAATTATTGTCACCACCAACATGTGTTTATCTCACTCTCAACACTATCACCCTTCACTTCCCTACAAGTGTTTCCCCAACATTCATGTCTTTCTGTTTTGTTTTTTGAATCACCAAGTTTGATTAGAGTCAAATCTATGTGACCATAGGTTTGGAGCTGTCCAGTGGAGCTTGTTGGATTCATCAGGGGTTCACAGCTGAAGATAATGCCTGCATCTCTCTTGGGTTCCATCAGTAGACAATATTTAAGTAGGGAGTGGTAAGGCCTGATGAGCCCTTCCCCAGTCCATGATTGACTGGTGACAGGCCCAGTCTTGTTCAAGCCCATTGCAGGCTGCTGCAACTGCTGTGAGATTATGATTGCACTGATTGTGTCATGTGCACAAGACAGTGTTTCACAGCCCATCTCCCAATGCCATGGCTCTTTCTTTCCCACTCCTCCGAAATTTTCACTGAGTCTGGAAGGGGTGATATTAATAACTTATTTAGGACTAAGCCCTCAACTGTCACTTACTATCAAGACTTTGAATAGCCATGTATCTCTGCATTCCCTAGCATTCATTACAGAGATGGTTTTCTGATTAAGGTTGAGATAGCATTTGTCTATGAGTATTAACACAAGTATTTAGATGGAAACTTGACATCATGTCAGTTTAGCTAAACAACTGTAGTGAGTTCCCCCTTAGGGCCTAAGACCTCCTCAACCATGGAGTTTTAACTAGGTTTACAGTACCAGGCATGAACTTTCCCTTGTGAAGCAGGCCTCAAATCCAATCCAAGAGTGGTTGGTAAACCCTTTAACAGTTGTGCCACAATTGCATCATTGGGCAATTATAATTTGTAGGGTGCACATCTGGTGGATAAGACCATTGATGCTTTTCTTTCCCAACAGCCTGCACAGTAGCATCTTCTGATACTGAAAGGCAGCCAGCAGGGAGGAAGCTTCTCACTCAGTTCCCACTTGATCTCTCTTTATCTTACATTCAAAGTGTGTGGTGTCTTTGACAATAGGACCTTATCAACTAGTTCCAGTGAGCAACCAAGAGGAATGACAAGACCCTGGATTGTTATAGAGGCCTCTGGGGCCTCCCTGACAAACATCTCATAAGGAGGTACCCAGTGCCTGGCCCTGGGATTTTGCTTTCATAACTCATAGATTTTAGAAACTGTATTGTCTAGTCTTGTAGAATCTCTCCTTCCTAACTTAATTTTTTTTCTTTTCTTATAAGTACATTATTTGTACTGGATTAAGATCATGCCCTCCAGTTAGAACTCAACAAACTTCATTTACAGTGATCCTATTTCCAAATAAGGTAATTTTGAAGTACTAGAAGTTGGGATTTTGACATATTTCTTCAGACACAATCTGCCCATAAAACTCATCAACCTTATAGATTTCCTAAGGTATTTAAACTGCACTGTCACATTTCCATGGTCCTTTACATATCAAATAACTGCTGTAATTAGCTTGAGAGAGCAGGAAACATCCCTTGTTCTGGCAGAGTTCTCCATCTATGCCATCATGATTTGGAAATATTTGTCTCCTCTGATGGTCAAGAATTCCTCCAGGCTAGGGACTATGGTTTTGGTTGTTGTTGTTGTTGTTGTTATTGTTGTTTAACCTTGACCAATAAAAACAGTTCTAGAATACATGGAAGGAGACTTCAATAGATGAGGAAAAGAGAGAAGGAGTGAGAAAGGAAGGAAATAAAGTAATTTAAATTTGTATGGTTGGTTCAATGGCTCCCACATGTAAGTGACCTCAGGACCATGGTCTTTCCATTTGTTTGTAGATGTGCCTGCTTCCCGTTTAGTTCTATCTGTTTACACTTTTTGCATTTTGCAATGCCGTTGTTTGGTGCATATACATTTAAGATTGCTACATTTATTAATGGGTCAATTTATGTAGTATCATTCTCCATCACTGGAAATTTTGCTTTCAGTGAATTCTACCATATCTGATACTAACATGGTCACTCATACTATGTATAAATGTTCACATGATGTATTATTTTCCTGTCCTTTTACTTTCCACTTACCCATGTCAGGTTTGAAGCATGTTTCAAATTATAATATTTTCCACAAAGACTAACCAAACCAAAGACATTGTATACAATATTTCCAGACTGATTTTCTAGATAGTTTGGTTTCTGATACTTTATCACAGCACATATTCTTTCTCTATTAGCAATTGACTGAAGGCACCTTTGCTGACTTCATGATATTTGGCTTGACGGATGTAGGTAGATAATATGAAAATACATAATGTTAAGTGTGTCTTTGGGAAGGAATAAAATTTATAAGAAATAATATAATCCACCAGACAGCTGTAGTGCATCCCTTTAATCCCAGCAGACTACAAAGTGAGTTCCAGAACAGCCAAGGCCACACATAGAAATCCTATCCCCAAAACAAAAAAAAAATAATAATAGTAATAATAATATCCATGTGGTTATTCCCTGCCTTATGCAGATTTCTTTTAATCCATGCCTTTTCCTAAATACTGTATTTGCAATTCAATTCAGCACTGTCACACGCTGCCACCACCATTACAAAGATACAGTCATCTGACTTACCATATTTTTTTATAACTAGGGAAAGTTATGGCTTCCTCTGTTCTCTGTAATCATGTTCATATGATTTGTTTTCCAAAATAGTGCATATTTGACCTTAAAGGGGGAAAGGCTGCATATTTCATTTAGTGAGTAATAAAAATTTGAGTTTTCATTGTTCTGCATTTAAATCTATGGGAAGTTATTTCACTGTAAGGTATTTTTTCTCTGATCTCCAGCTCTCCATTAACTCTGGCTGGCTCTTCCATGCTTAAGGACTGTGTGTCTCCAGAATTGAAAATAGACACCATGGACTCAGGCCTGTTTTGCTTTCTGTAACACTGAATTAAAAGCCACATTCTAGTCTTTGATGAGGTATGAGGGAAGCCTCTATTTCTAATAGAAATCCCTGCTACCCCTTTCACCAAGTCCCATTGTTCTCCTGCACAAACCCTATAATACTGCATATAAACCCTATAATACTGTGTGGTAATAAACAATTCTCCTATATAAATCCTATAATGGTGTGTGGTGGAGAACAATTCTCCTATATGAAACCTATACTACTTGTGGTAATGAGCATTTCTCCTGTATGAACACTGTAATGGTGTGTGGTGATTAACAATTCTCTGTAATCAGACAGTTTTCTGCTGCCTGCCAGTTCCTGAATAACCACTCAGAGCCTACATTAATGTAGCACAGGCTTATTACTAACTAGCACTTACTCTTAAATTAACCCATAATTCTTATCTATTTTAGCCACATGTCTTAGTACCTTTTCTCAGTACAACATTCTCATCTTGCTTCCTCTGCATCTGGTTGGAGACTCCCGACTCCACCCTTCTCCTTCCCAGCATTCTCAGTTTGGCTTTCTTGCCTAACTTCTAGCCCAGTGACAAGCCTGTCATCTTTTTATTAACAATGAACATAATCCATAGCATGTCCCACTTTTTGTCTAATAAAAAGGAAGGCTTTAAGTTTAACATAATAAAATTACATACAACAAAATAGTTATCAAGTAAGAATCATAGTTACACTATCTAGTCTATTTGTATTTGACAAAATCAGAGAAAATACTCTATTATCTATCTTATCTTGGTGAGTCTAAAGTTTCATATCTACTTTACTTTTAATCATAACTAAGGAAAACTTTAATTATAACTATCTAGTCTTCAACTCCATCAAAGACCCCAGAAGGATATAATATTACCTGAGTAAACAGGAAGTGCATTGTAAGCAACTTCCAAAACTTTAGAAATGACAGAGACAGCTGGCTGCCTGGACAGACACCTGTAATGTTGAGACATTCATCTTTAGCCTATAGGCCTAGAGTATCTGGCAGACTTTTTAGTGAAGCAGGAAATTTGAAGGACTGTCCTACCTATATTGGCAAAATTAGGCAGTTGCTTTCCTCTGTGTCCTGTGGAATGTCTGGCAGTTTCTTCTGTGAAGCAGGAACCTGAAAGACCATCCTGCTTTGTTTTGGCAAAGCTTAGTGGTCACTTTCTTGTGGGCCCTGCATGTCCAGTTTATATAACGTACTGTCAAGCAGTCCAGGCAAGAGCAGTTTCTTATCCAAATGGTAGCCTTGCCATATTAAAAGCAAACTCCATTAGGAGTTTCTTCAATGCCCATCATCCTCTTTGAAGTAATTGGTGCTTCCAGGAGTAAATGTGTCTCACTGTTGAAAAAAGTCTAAGTTCTTAAAACATTTTAAATGTCATATTCTATAGGTCTTTGAAGTATTTGAAGATCACCTATCTAATTGAAATATATCTTTGTACACCTAGAAAACCTAACTAATATGGCTATAAGTTTGACTATTATAGATGACTATTAATCTGTATTTTTAATTATATGTAATTATAATGTAATTATACATTACATTTTTAAATGAGCTGCATAAGTACAAAACTTTAAACAAGAGTAGAAATATACATACAGTATAACAAAATTGACTTTAAATTTGTTTCAATAAACTAAAATCCATATCAATGTAAAGTATTTTGAGGTTAACAGTTGTTATCTTTTTTCTATTTTTCTATCATAATAATCTACTCTTTTCCCCATCATTTCTATATCATATCTTCGTTTCTCCTTTAGAAAGAGATTGATTAGGACCAATAACAATTTATAACCAACCCCCCATAAATAAAAACAAACATTCATAAACAATATTTTTGGGAATTTGGGTGTAGTTCTCTAGACTACTTCCTGTTGATTGGGGGTGCTGATAATCTTATGGGGATCCTGAGAAAATTTAGAATTATGGTCCAATTCCTGACTGGAGTATTTCGCATGACTGGACCATCTCAGCCAGCAGCCTTGAAACTGTTTTGGATGTAGAGCTCAGATGAAACTGTAAAAGAGATGTATTGAAACTTTGAGTCATCTGGGCCATCTATTTTTATTGGTGTCTGGTTCCATTGTTCTGAAAATATATAAGCTTTTAAAGGTAACATATATATCTGTATTAATATAAATATAAACTGTTTATTGTACACAAGCCAGCCAAAGATAATTTTTTATTTTATGTTTGAACAGGTAAAATATATGTCATATATCTTGTAGTTAGTTACTTTGGGTTATTTTTCCATGTCTATAAACAGAATTTTCAGGGAGTCTTCCTTGATCAAACCTGGACTTTCTTAACCCAGAATGAATCCACAGACTCTTATCTTCTGTGGAAACAAAATCAGAACCTCCTTCTTAAAGTGACACATCCCTAGACTCAAATTTTGAAGTCAAGATATTTTTTAAATATATAGGTTGGATCAACCTAGCAGTCCTCACAATCAAATGACTCTCAGCAGTCAGCTCATTAACAGTTAAAAAAAAAATCTAAAGAAAACACAATAACATACATAATCCAGACTCTCTCTGTATTTTCCATCATTACATGCCTCATTTTCTTTACATTACTTTATTTTCTTTTTAAAGACTTTATTTTCTTATTTTTAAGTTATTTTTTTTAAAAAATCTATGATTGTTGCTACACTTTTTATTCTCTCTCTCCCAAGCCTATGTATATTTTTAAACACACTGCAATCCATTTAAAGTTTTTTGTTTTGTTTTGTTTTTGTCTGAATCTGTCCTTACTGTGCATTTTTAACCCTTTTATTCTGCATGAGCAAAACCCTAAACACCATGCAGCATGCTAGTAGAGCTTGTGTTGATAGCCTAAGCCCACAAGCAGGGGCTGGGAGAAGCCTCTCTGTACTGCAGCCCATGTGAGAGACTGTGGGAACCCACCACTCAGCTCATGGTGGTTGGCAGCTGGCTCCATCTTGCAGGCAGCTGTTAGGAGACTCACAAAGATAAGATAGAAGATAGAAGATTTTCTTTAATTTTACCAAATACAAATAGGCTAAATATTATAACTATAATTCTTACTTGATAACTGTTTTGTTATATGTAATTTTACTATGTTAAAATTAAAGCCTTCCTTTTTGATTAGACAAAAAGGGAAAATGATGTGGGATGTCCTTCTATACACTGTGAATATGTGTTGCTCTCATTGGTTAATAAATAAAGCTGCTTTGGCCTATAACAAGGCAGGATAAGAGCCAGGCAGGAAATTCAAACAGAGATACAGGGGGAAGAAGGGCAGAGTTAGGGGAGACACCATACAGCCACCCAAGAAGCAAGACACCAGTAGATCAGTAATGCCATGGCCACGTGGCAATACATAGATTAATAGAAACAGATTAATTTAAATGTAAGAGTAACCAGTAATAAGCCCGAGCCATCAGCCAAACATTTAGAATTAAGTCTCTGAATGGTTATTGGGAATTGGCGTGTGGGAGAGAAACTTCTGGTTACACTCTGCTGTGAGGAAAGCACAATGATGGCAGGTCTCCTGCTTATAAGTACACATGGAATAAACCAGCCCCCCATCTCCACCCTCACATCTTTACATCAGACAATTTGTGTGTTCAGCATCATTAACAGAAAAGGAAGACCCTCTGGGCACACTAAGGGCTGTTAAAAATAAAATGTTCTTAAAACATATCAGAAAGCATGGTTGTTCTATTCCTTTGAAAATGAAGTAACATTGTTGATAAGACAAAAAAAGTAATTTGTAACTTGCCCTCTAATTTTTTAGCAGGCTGAACTCCCCCAGTTCTGGCTAAACAGATCTTACTCCTAACTTAGGAAATTGTTAACATACTGTTCTTTCAGCAGACTCAAAAATTTTCTACTTATCAATTTGGGCCAGAAAATTAAATAAATGTGCATTGTATTTGTGTAATAAAGTATATAAAGCCTATCAGTAATGTGAGCTAACCTGGTAAACTATAAAATCTACTAGTGACTCTGACAACCATATAATTTGGTATAATTTCTACATTTGATATTGAAAGTCTTGCACTATAGTGCATCTATAAGGATGCACTTCAGCTTCAGAATCGCTATTACAACTGTACAGATGTTCACTGAGATGTGTATACACATTTTGGGTGTGGCTAATCTCACTTGCATGATGTTTCTTATTTGCATGTTCTTTACAGTAATATTTTTTTTAAAAAAAGAAGTTATTGGATTCTAATGATTTTCTCATACATCAGTTGTTTTGATTCTCACTCCCTTACCCTCGTCTCTACTTCTCCCACTCCCTGTTTAACTCTTTCCACCGCATTCTCCCCCACCCTACTTTCACATCAAAAGTGTTTTGCTATTCCCCTCTTCCTTGAGGCCTCTTTTCCTCCTCCCCATCTAATGGTTCCTTGCTATCCTCCTGGTCTCCACAGGCACTTCAAGTTAAACACACAATTCTAAGAATTCATAGCTAGAATCTATACATAAGAGCCAATATGTGGCATTGTCGTTCTGGATCTGGGTTGATCCTCCAAAAATCCATGGGATATGAAATGAAAAAAAAAACCTAGTTCCAAACATGGGATACCTTCCTACAAGTTGTTGGTTGGGGAAACTACAGAAGACTCCTCCCAAACAATATAGGCTATTGATATTGTTCTTGGTGACACACTAGAACTCCATAGTTAGACCCTATTGCTGAAGACACCAGTCATACAGCTCAGATATTAAAACACCAAGAAATCAATCTGGAACTGAGATGGAAGCTTTTTCCTTGTTAGCTGGCTTTTGGGATGCTAGACGGTGGGAGGCAGACTGCTGAGGTAGAAGATCCATCATCAGTCTTACCCAGCCACTCACCTTTCTAGCTACAATACCAACCTGCCAGTCAAGATGTGTCCACCAGTGCAGCAGTGGCATGAGTGGAGTAATCAACCACCTCCTGATTGGCTGTGAGTCTCATTCCACAAGAGGGAACTCAGGCTTAGCACTAGAAACATGGGCAAGAGCTATGACTGGGGAGATCATAAGACCCAGAGGAGAACCTACTACTGTTTTGCTAATGGACATGTTGTCAGGTTATCTCCTAATTATGTGAGTGACTCAGGCCAGTGTGGATTTCAGCCTTCCTCAAAGACTCTTAGTGCTGCAGGTGGTGATTAATGCAGAGGCACACCAGTCAAAGTGTCACATTCTTCAACTGAGAAGCTGCTCGTGCTCCAGTAAATGACCTCCCACACCTGCTCAAGCAAGCATCCCTAATGAAACCCAATGAGTCGCACAAACAAAAGGGCATAGAAGGGAAGTAAGAGGGACACTGCCTGGGAGGAAGGGCCTCAGCAGACAAAAAAAGGTAATGGGAGTAAAAATGACTGAAATTCATTATACACATGTATGAAACTTTGCAAGAACAAAGAAAAGAAAGAAATTATTGGAGCCTGCTATGCTGGGTGTCATTCCTGCAATTTCAGCAATTCGGAGGCTGAAGCAGAAGGATTGCTATGAGTCCAAGGACACTGGAGCTACATAGTGAGACTTTGTCCCAATAAATAAATAAAATTAAAACATTCTTCAGGAATTTCATAAATGTTTTAAAATGTTACTTCAGGAAATTTGTATTTTTTTAAAAATTCTGCTGCCCTGGGAACCCACTGGCCAGGTTAGCCAGGGACAGGCAGGCTAATGGCAGATATTCACCTCTTCTTCATCTCCTCCAAATACATAGCAGACCTTCTGCTATGGCCCCTCCTCACGCTCTGCCCCACTCACAGGGGACTAAGCAGAGCCTGATGAAGCACCCTGCTTTCCTCCCTCCTGTGGACTCTCCATCCCCATCTCCACCCACTGTAGCCCATTCCCATTCCTAAGTGTCTCAATACCTAGAAACACATTCTACCCAGAACCCACAGTGGCCACACTTGGCAGGATCTCAGAAAAATTCCCTGACAGGCAACACACAGCCACCACACCCTCTTAAGAACAAAACATCCACCCAACAAAGAAATGACCGGATATCAGCACCTAGAAGTACAATCATTCTAAACCCGACGCCCAGACACCAGTGTAAAAACACAATAAGAGCCAGGATAATATGTCTCTATATTAAAAGCTGCAAGGGAAAAAGATCATGTTACATATAAAGGCAGACCTATTATAAGAACACCTGTTAGAATAACACCTTCTCAATTGAGACTCTAAAAGTCAGAAGGGCCTAGACAAATGTTCTACATACTCTAAGAGACCACAGATACCAGCCTAGATTACTATACCAGCAAAACTTTAAATTACCATAGATAAAAAAATAAGACATTCCACAATGAAGCCAAAATCTACAAATTCAAGCCTACAGAAGACACTCGAAAGAAAACTCCAGCCTAAAGAGATTAACCACGCCCAAGAAAACACAGGGAATGAATAATCACAGACCAACAAATCAAGAAAGGAAACACACACACACACACACACACACACACACACACACACACGTCATCATCAACAGCAACAAAATAACAGGAACCAACAAACACTGCTCATTGATATCTCTCAACATCAGTGGTCTCAGTTCCCCAATAAAAAGATAATAACTAGCAGAACACATGTGCAAACAGAATCCACCCTTCTGCTGAATCCAAGAAATATACCTTAACATCAAGGATAGATATACCTCAAAATAAAAGGACTTAAAAAGATATTCCAAGCAAAGCTTGGACCTAAGAAGCTGGTACAGCCATTTTCATATCTGACAAAATAGGCTTCAAACTAAAACTAATCAGAAGATATAGGGAAGGATACTATATACTCATCATCAAAGGAAAAGTCCAACAAGAGGACATTGCAACTCCTTTTTGTTGTTGTTGTTGTTTCAAGACAGGGTTTCTCTGTGTAATAGTCCTGGCTGTCCTGCAACTCACTTTGTAGATCAGGCCGAGATCTGCCTGCCTCTGCCTTCCAAGTGCTGGGATTAAAGACACGTGCCACCACCGCCCAGCTCAACATTGCAATTCTTAACATCTATGTACCAAACACAAAAGCACCCAAGTTCATAAAAGAAATACTCCTACATCTTAAGACACATATGACCCCACACACACTGACAGTGGTGACTTCAATACCCCACTTGTGTTAGTTGGGATTTCTATTGCTGTGAAGAGACACCATGACTACAGCAACTCTTATAAAGGAAACCATTTAATTCTGACTGGCTTACAGTTTCAGAGGTTTAGTCCATTATCTTCATGGTGGCATATAGGCAGACATGGTGCTGGAGAAGGAACTGAGAGTTCTACATCTTGATCTGTAGACAACAGGAAGTGAACTGTTTTCCACACTTGGCATAGCTTGAGCATAGGACACATCAAAGCCCGCCTCCACAGTGACACACTTCCTCCAACAAGGCCACACCTACTCCTAATAGTGCCACTCTCTATGGGTGCCATTTTCTTTCAAACTACCAATAGACAGGTCATCCAGACAAACACTAAAAAAGAAATACGGGGGTGGGGAGAGGGGCGGAGACGTGGGGAGAGGGGTGGAGGGGGGGGGGGGGGCTAGATGACATCATAAGTCAAATGGACCTAGCAGATATTTACAGAATGTTTCACCCAAACACAAAAGAATATACCTTTTTTTTCAGCAGCTCAGGGAACTTTATCCAAAACCTCATACACTCAGACACAAGGCAAGTCTCAACAGATACACGAAAGTTGAAATAACTCCCTGCATCCTATAAGATCACCACATATTAAAGCTGGAAATCAACAACAGAAATAACAGAAAGTTTACAAACTCATGGAACATTCCCTCCTACTACAGAGACATTTGCTAAACCATATTCGTTTCTGCTCTATTCATTCAAAACAACCTAGATTTCCCACAACCAAAGAACGGATAAACAAAATGTGGTGCATTTATAGAATGGTATATTACTTAGCTGCTTAAGAAAATGAAATCATTAAATGCACAGGGAAATGGATGGAACTAGAAAAAAAAATCATCCTGAGTGAGGTAACCAGACCCAGAAAGACAAATGTGGTATGTATTGTCTTATATGTGGATATTAGCTGTTAAGTCAAAGGTAACCAAGCTACAATCCATAGAACCACAGAGGTCAGGTTTAGTAAGAGTAAGGGACTAGGGGTTGGCCACAGATAGATCTCCCTAGGAAAAGGAAATAGAATAGATAGTTATGGATGGACTTGGGGCGGGGGACTGCTGTAATGGGAGGATCAAGCAGGGAAAGGGAGGGAAGAGGAGATAAGGAAGGGAATTCGGGAAGAGATAGCTATAATTAAGGGACATATGAGGAGTAGTATGGAAACAATATAGTAGAAGCTTTGTAAAATATATACATATATGAGGGCGATCTAAATAAAATTGACAAAAAAAAAATGGGAGAGCCAGACCTCCAACTGGCCATTTCTTGTCATCAAATGAAGCTTCCAATACTGAGATTGGGTTACATCTAATTGAGTTGTTGGCCAGAGGGTCCCATGTTAAACTTCAAGCAACCCAGGCTATTGCCTAGACTGTAGGTTGCTCTCCATAAACTTCAGCTCTCACTGAAAAGCCCTGTTGCTGAAGATGACACCTACACAGTGCATTGAACATGGAGTGGTGGAGCTGGTGCTACATAGATCCTTTACTCCTACATTCTAGCATCTTTGTTACAGAAAAGTATTCTGCATGCTACCAAAAGAGAAATGTAAACACCAACCCAGCCCCAAATCCTTTGATCTACAGTAGTGTACCGCCTGCAGGATATGCTAGAGCAACGGTGGTATAAAGGTTGTGGGAGTAACCAA
>CABHPP010148503.1:0-33599 GCA_902168425.1 Peromyscus attwateri
CTGTCCCTCTGAGGATTGGAACATCTTGTCAGCAGATGCCCATTTTATCCTCAAGAAAGTGACCCACACAGCAGTTAGTGAGTAGTCAATAACAGTTAAGTAGAAAACCTTGACTTAGCCTGACTTCACTTTGAACTTACATTGAGGCCCAGGGATTCTTATTATTTTAAAGATTGATTTAGTTATGTATTTTATGTATATGGGTGCTTTGTCTGCATGTATGTCTGCACACCAGAAGAGGGCGCTGAGCTGCAGGAGACTAGAGGTATAGACAGTTGTGAGCCACCATGTGGGTGCTGGGACTTGAACTCAGAACCTCTGGAAGAGCAGCCACTGCTCAGCTGTCTCTGCAATTCTCTAGGGATTTCTTGTAGTTTACACAAGGAAATGATGCTCAGCCTTGTCAATGCTGGGGCTTTTTCTCCTCTCTGCTTAATGGGTTTCAAGATCAAATCCTTCATTGCACGTGTTGGTGCCTTTTCCTTTGTTTTAAATAAGTATCCCATCATGGTTCATAAGCATGTCAGAATTGACTCACCTTTTCTCTTATTTATGGACATGAACTTGTGTCCAGTCCTCAGCTGCACACTTCTTATGGTTGTACGCATTCTCTTGTGGAGTTTGCTCTCTCTTTCTACCATGCGAGTCTGCAGAATCAGACTCAGCCTTGGCAGGCTGGCAGGCCCGGCAGCGAGCACCTTTACTTGCCCTCTTCATCTTGCTGGCCCACTTTTGCTCCGTGATGACTGAAGAGGATTGAAGTTTGCCATTCTAACAGATCTCAGACACCGTATTAATCGGGTGTGAGCTATCGTGAACGGACTGTTACACCGTGAAACTGTCAACTCTCTTGATTTCTTGATGACTTATTGACCTTAGTGAGGGGGAATTACAAAAAATGTCTGGTGAAATCAGGATGCTCATGTCCCCATGCAGGGCTAGGAAGAGTGTGAAGTCCAGAAGCCTGTGATGCTGGAGGTGGGGCAGTTCCCTTATCTGCAACACAGTGCTGGTGTAGAGGTGGACCGCAAATGCATTCACACATTTGCAATACTTGAAAGCATGGTAGGCGGGGTCTGGGTGGAGTGTGAGCTCAGGTGGAGCAGGAAGGCCCGCAGGAACACAGAAACAGATACAGGAAAATGTGCATTCTGAGTGTGGCATGTTGTTAAAAAGGAGGTTTTTCTAGTGCTTCCGACAAAGGGCTGTAAGTGCCCACGCATTAGTTTACAAAGAGATGTGCTGGAGCATGTAGTGAGAGTACAAATGAGCTGCCCTCAGTCACTGTAGGGTCTGTGCATGTACAAAATAACATTGCACATGACTGACTTATTTTTTCTTTGTCCACATTCACTTATTTCCAATCCAAAGACTCAACTTCATGCTCTATGTCCAAGAGAAGTCCTATGTCCTCTAGCTCCAGTTCTTTTCAATCTCTGACATATCGAGGTAAAATTTACAAAGGGCAAAAAAAACCAAAAAACAAAAAAAACCCCAAAACCATAATGTGTCATAAAATAAAAAAGTGTCAGAAATAATAACCAAACGCTAAGTACATTCACATGATTGCGTAATATAAACAGCTTTTCACTCCCCCCAGCATGACATGTGATCTCCCTCTCTGCTCTAAAAACAATCTCTATGAGACTGACACAGTGTTTTTTTAATGTTTTATGGAAATATCCACATGGGTCTCTTTGATCAGTAGCAATTTTCTTTGAGGGTATAATGCTATACACGCAGTTGTGCAACTTACTTTTTTCAGTTCAATGACTTTTAGCACTGAAAGATGTGCTAAAAGTATAAATTCATACTAAATGACATTAAAGAGGAATAAAGACCGATTAGTAGCTCAAAGGAAATTCTATATTGCTAACCCCAAGATTCCATATTTTATGTTCTACAGGTCCCCAGATCTGAAGATCAGCTTTTTGGGCGGCTCCTTTCACTTTATGCAGTTTCCTCTCTGGACACAAGATGGCAGGAGCTCTTTGGTATAGACATAGTTGTCATTTTCACTAAGGTGCAATGGAGAGCAGGACTAGAAAAGCTCAAAGCAGCAGTGTCCTGCTGTTCTAGACAAGGGAAAGAGAAACCTCACCTCTAAGGGCGAGCAAACAAAGCAGATTCCACAATCACTCCTTTAGGTTAACTGCAGGGAGCGGAGACAGGAACCAACCAACCAACACCAAACCTACAGCAGGGTGAACATACAGAAGCCAGGGCCGAGAGCATCGGAGGTACTTCCTGACTGGGCTACATACAATCTGTGAAGCTGCAAGAAACGGGAGCTATGCCCATGATTAGCAAGGGTCCTGTGGCTCTGGTCAGTGCTGTCTGAGCTTTCTCCTCAGCTCACCAACCCACTCCAAAGGGAGTGCTTCCCTTTCCTGATGACCACACGTCCCTGTTCCAAAAGACACAGAACCTGGCAGATGCCATCGGGCACCTGAGGACTCAGATCTGCCCCTATAACATAACCACGGACAATAAATTGTTTGGTAACCATTTTGGAAATGCTTCTTTCCTCCTTCTTTCCTTTTATTAACATTGCAGGCATTGCTTGGTGGTGGAGTCAGGACCCTCCTGCAGTAGAATATTATTTTAAGGTGTGTTACTTTTGTTTATGTTGCATTTGTCCAGAGCCACATAACTCAGATGGAGCATCGATGAACTTTAAGCTGAGAAGGTTTCAGGTTGCTATTCTGTTTCTCTAGCACAGCAAGGTACTGCGATATTAAGAAGGAATGGGAAAGAGGCACAGCCCAGCATGGTTACTGTCTTAAGGGTGCAGACACCATGGTGATGAGCAGTAAGCTTGCGGGACTGGTTGTTTCCTTAAAGAATCAAATCAATACATGTGCTATGTTCTTTTGTCTCCTGGACATCAGTTAAAATAGGATCAAAACAGAACGCTTCCGATTAAAATGATTTTAAGTAACTGTATTTTAGAAACAAAAATACAGCTGTGCAGTCCAACAAGTATGCTCCCTTTTATTGAACCCAATAAACTAAAACCTTTATTTTTAGCAACTCTCGAATGTTCTCCAAATCTGGAACCATATGTACACACATGTGCTTGTAAATGTATACATTATATCACACACATATATCATGATGACGGGGTCTTGCAGGGGAAGGATTTTTATCTGGAATAATTATCAAAATATTTTGAGCTAAGAAGGGCAGGCAATGTTCAGAGCTGAGCAATATTAAAGTAAAATGAATTTTTGGCTAAAAACAATGGGCTGGCCTTTTAAACATTCAGTTAGCAGCTGTGACATTTACTTTGTCTAGCTAAGGAGCCCGGTATCTTTGAACTTGAATTCCACTAAGGTGAGTATTTATTTCTTCTCCTCTTCATTAATAAGTTATAAATTTGGGTGGTAACTTCCTTTGTACAAACTCCATCCTATTTTCTGGATTATAACACTAAATAGACCCAGAAGAAACCAGCACCCTCAGACAGCATGACCCAAGAAGGCAGCATGTCTTCAGCTACCCAGCACAGTCCTGCCTTCGTGAAGAACAGCCCGTGGGAAGGGCTTTCCACAGTCTCTCTTCATTCTCACGTTTGGGGAGTAAACAGTCATTTATCCATTCCCAGACTGGCAGAGATTCACTGCTAGACAGACAGTTTAGCAGTCCGCAGTAGCCCCGGGGCAGGAGAGGCGTTCTTCTAGCGACTGCTGCCATCTGCTGGTCTCGCTGGGAATACTTAGGTTTTAGAAAAAGCGGTGCACAGGGCCCCAGTCAAGATGATGCAGAAGGCAAGCATCATCAGTAAGTAGTTTCGGAGACCCTGAGTAATAAGAAAAGAATGGATGCATTGAATAAAACTGAAATCAAATTTAAATTTACAATACGTATATTTTAAAAAGACTGTCATGGATGTCGTGGACTTTTACTGACTCATCTGCTCTGGCTACCGGTGTGCTGGCCCGACTGACACTGTCTCTCATTCTCTCCCTCTCTCCCCCCCCCCCCTCCCCCTCCCTTCCTGTTCCTTTCTGTCCTCTCCTAGCGATCAACAATTCTCCTAGGAAAACCTGCAAGAGTTCATCCACTGAGTAACACATGTGAGCACCCTCAGTGCCTGCCCTGAGAGAAAAGGTGAGGGCTTTTAACAGGCAACCACCAAGTTGTTTGTGCGTGTGTTCCTGGGCTCTGCATAGAGCTGGCTTGGTGAGTAGAGCTGGGCCTCTAACCCTGAAGTGTTGTAGCCCAAGAAAATGGGGGGCAGCAAGTGGAGATTCCCGGAGGGAAGAATTTATGTGCAAAGGCCGTTGTTATTAGGAAGCAGGGCTGTTTCCAGGGCAGTTTCAGTAAGCCTGGGGCAAGGACAGGCGAGAGCAGGATGGTGAGGATGAGGCTGAATGGCCAGTGGAGAGTTTGGGAGCCCATGGGCCTTACTATGTTTTGGGATCCTACTTTTCCTGGCAATGAAAAGGCATTAAAGGAACAGGAAGCTATACATGCTGAAAATGTTAGATTTGCATTCTGGAAAGTCTACACTCTTTTAAAGGATGGGAAACAGATTGGAGGAGTCAGAATGAATGTAAGGAGACCAAGGAGGTAACCCTGGTCCCTGAGAAAGATGATGGAATGCAGATGGAGTGGTGGAGCTGGATCAAAAGAAACAGAAAGAGAGGTGTAAGGAGTGAGGATTAACTTGTCCTCCTATGATGGGCACTAGTGTAAAAGATGGAAGGCACCGACAGGCTCATCCCGATGCAGCTCAGTCATCTTTTGAGCCACAAATAAAATATCTCCCTGAGGTAAACAGAAATATTTCATTTCCATAAGATCTATTTTTAGGGGTACACATAGATCGATTTCAATATCTCCCTCCTGAGATTAAACCCGCAAACACCAGGAAACAACAATCTTCTCTCCCTGAGCATCTTTTCCTGGTCAATATCTTAGCACCTTCTGCCATTTTTCACATAGAATGGTTTCCAGCACCCTCTTTGTCTTGACTGTTCCTTCTGAATGATGGCCAGTGGGTGTCCACCTCTCTGTACAGATAGACTCTGTATGCTGTAAGGCAAGATCTGAACATTCTAAAGTAAAACCGGAATAATGTCTCATGCACTTTAGATACATAGTCATTTAGTGGTCTTGGTCACCTAGGCGGGGCTGGGGAGCTAGAGAGTCCCAGGGACCCTCCTTTGATTGCCTCTCCAGTGCTGGGATTAGAAGTGGACACCGCCACACTTGGACTTTTATTTTTGTCTGGATTCTGGGATCGAACCTGGGTCTTCATGCTTCAAGTTAAGCATTTTACCAACAGAACTCGTCTCCCTTCCCAAGTTTTAGATCATCTAATAGGGAAATCATAGAATGCTACTGTGGGCCCTTAGAAGTGACAAGGATTTAATTATAGTCAAGTAGTGGACACACAGGGATTCTAAGAGTACCATGGTGGTGAGGGACATAGGGACTTAGGAACATAGCCTGCTCCATATCTGCAGGGCAAGTGCAGGCGATCTTCCTCTAACCATAACGCTGACTATTGGGCTTAGACAGGCATGTACCCTAAAATGATGAGGGCACAGACTTGGAGGAAGACTGGAAATGGGGTGCTGTGTCTCTGGAGAGAGTCGACTGACTTATTGTGGGAAGTGAGTTTGTGAAGGCTAGGTGCTGCTCGTGGGTGACCCTCAGAGCTGAGAGCTGCATTTCTGAGCACCTCCCCCAGGAATGCCTGGCCAAGAAATCAATGGAACACGTATGAAAACCCGGGGACCCCAGCAGTGGATCACATAGGGAGACCTGTTTGAGGTTGGAAAGATGCAAAGTTGGAGGAAGGGCTCCATCTTCCCTGCCCTTTGGCCAGATCTACTTCGAGGGAAGACTAGGAAAGAGTACCCTAGTGTGGCTACCCCATGAGTCAGAGTCCAGCAGAAAAGGTCAAGTAAACAATTGTACAGGAGACTGGCTCTCCTAACCACACAGCAAGACCCTCTGCAAACTGAATTTTCCTGGTCTCATTCGCCGTCTTTTCCTGACACTTCCTTAGGGGTACCGGACTTCAGTTCTGATAAATTCAGAGAGCAGAAGTAAATCTGTGCAGAGAACCGAACCCAGACACAACAGCAACAGTACCCAGAATGGAGAGGTGTGGGCACTGCTAAGATAGCCGTGCTTTCAAACTTATAGCTCTTATCAAGATTAATCACACTTGGGCATGGAGAGGTGGCTCAGTGGTTAAGAGGTCTTGCTGCTCAGCCGGGTGGTGGTGGTGGCGGCGGCAGCGGCGGCAGCGGCGCAAGCCTTTAATCCCAGCACTTGGGAGGCAGAGGCAGGCAGATCTTTGTGAGTTCGAGGCCAGCCTGGTCTACAGAGTGAGATCCAGGGGGGTGAAGATCGGAAGAGAAACCCTGTGTCTAAAAAAAAGAAAAAAAAAAAAAAAAAGGTCCTGCTGCTCTTCCAGAGGACTAGAGTTCAGTTCCCAGCACCCACACGGGGCAGCTTACAACTGCCTGAACTCTAGCTCCAGGGGATCCAGCACCCTCTTATGGCCTCTGCAAGTACCTGCACTCACATGCACATACCCACATACTGACGCACACACATATGCATAAATAAATTGAAAAAGTAAATTAAAAACTGTTTCTAAAGAAGAGTAATGATCCTTAACATGTAATTCAAAGACCAAAATTATACATACTCTCTGAAATTTAATAAAGAATCAGGCTAGAGTACATTAATTAATTTGCCTTTGATCAGAGCTTTGTAAGTTTGGTTTAGACGAGGTAAGTTGTCTGACTTGCTGGGAGCCTCAGTACTAGATACTGAATCTAATTCTCTATATGTGAAGTGCCAGATGGGGTCAGCTTCTGTAACACACACACACACTCCCATGCCTGTGAGTCCCACACCAACACGTTAAGTCTCCTAAAATCTTTGTCTTAGTTTTCAGAAATTTTCAACCTTAACCTAGCTACTCGTACTTGTTCTGAATAGGCACTCTGTAACTATGTTTAAACAATGGATATATTCAAAGGCTCTCGAGATGTACTTGGTGAATTAGAACGGAAGCTGTGAGTTGATGCAGTTAAGTTCAGAAACTGAGGCTTCGGTTATAAGTGCCGTACGCCCAACTGTTAGAGCACTTTGCTAAGCCCCATGTTATCTCACAGCAGAAGAATGATGTTGTCAGGGGGTCCATTTCCCCTTTGAATTTAAGAATCTACCCGAACTTCTAAGTTTCCTAGAGGAGACTGACATTTGGGGATGGCGACCATTTCCTTATCCTTACCTGTATTTCCTTGAAAATGAAGACACCCCACAGTGCAGCGATAAGTCCAGGACCCTTAAATAAAAGAAGTTTAATTTTATTAGATATTTTTATATAATATAACTGTACCCTAGAAAAATGTAGTAAGCTAAAGATGATGTAAAATATTTTCAGGGGAAAAGAACTATATTCTAAACCTTAACTCCACTTAACTGATCCAAAACATCATTAAATAACATCAGATTTATTTTTTTGCTGTTTTTGTCTCCATGGTCATGATTGCTATTATTTTGATCATACTATAATATTTTATGGCACTAAATGCTTTTCTTTGATGTGATATATTTGTGACAAACTATTTTATCCAGGTCTAGTGGTGTGAGTCTGTAGTCATGGATACTCAGGAAACTACAGCAGGAACATTGAAAACTGAAGGCCTGCCAGAGCTAAAGACTGAGTTCAAAGTCAGCCTGGCCAGCTTAGCAAAGTTGTCTTAAAAAATAGAGTAAAATTTGAAATGGGGGGGTGGTGGCTATAACAGTGGTACAGTGCCTCCTTCATACGTGGGAAATTCTGGGTTTAAACCTAAATATAAACACACACACACACCCCAAAACCCAAACAAAAACCCCAAAACAAGAACAACAAAAAATCCCAAGCAAACAAGCAAACAAGACAGAAAAGAAACAAATAACCTTCCTCTTTTTAAATAAGCAAATAGCTTGTTTTTCTCCTGACTTACTTATTAGGCACACATAAAGGGATTGATAAACTAAAGTGTACACCTTAAGTTTTCTCAGCATTAGGTACACGCTCTGATCTCCTAACTGAAGCAAGGGCATCTTTGCCTGGTAGACAATGGAAAGGTGGCAGTACTAGGTCCCCATGCAAACCAAACAACTTTGTCTAACTCTAAACACAAACACTGAAGGTAGCAATATAGAAAAATCAAACCATGTAAGCAAGCAACGGGAGTCACTGGAGGCAAGGACAAGAACGAAAAGATACAGAAAATAGGAAATGAGAAGAGACAAGAGAAAAGGCATCTTTCTATAATTTGAAATGTGAAGCTGTTGAGATCTGGTGTTCATGTTTTTCACCAGCAAGGAAAACGGTGGAGTTGGCTTAGCTGTGATCTTGGTGAAAAAGACATACGCCACCAGAATTTTAATGACTCCTCTTCAAGCCCTGCGGGGACTCTGGAAGAGCGTCAGTAAACAGCTCCACAGTGTTCTCTCTCCCAGGACTACTCCCACTGTCAACAGGGCTGGCCCAACAAAGTTTGATTCCACTGCTGCCAGCGCGTGTGGGAGGCAGTAAAAATGCTTTGCTCTCCATTTGTCGGCCTCTGAGAAGTCAGCCTCCAAGGGGCCAGAGGAAATAGGTCAAAGGGACTGCCTTACATCAGTGATGTGAAGTGCTGATCCTCAGAATCCAAATCAAATGGGGAGCACGTGCTTTGAAGCGGTGCGGGGAAACAGAAGAGGGATGACATACTAATACCTACGCTAGTTACACTAGTTACTCAGGAATCTGCGTCCTCTTAATTCTGAAGACCCATTTCCCTCCAGAAAGGTGAGAACACAGGACCGCAGGTGTCACCGGCCTCTCTAGCTTCCCACCTGATGATTTTCTAATTATCCCTTCGGGCGTGTTCCGAGCAGTGCTGTGAGGATGTTCGTGGTTTCGGGAGGTGATACTGTGCTAAAGTAATGTACACCCCAGGCAAAGGCGAGCCAAAGAGAAAGCGCATTTGACAGCAGGTGAAACTGCTTGGGACACTGGAGTTGTGGAACTGTGGGGTTTTCCTTTTGGGAATTAAATCAGGTTACATCTAAGCCAGCCTTTGAAGGTGGGTTTAGTACTGTCTTAGAAGCCAAACCTAAAGTGCTTAGCATGATGCTTGGCACATAGATACTCAATAAAGTATAGATGATGATGATGATGATTATGATGATGATGATGATAATAATAATAAAGAAACCAAGCCTTCTGGATGAATTGGTTAGTTTTAGAATTGCCAGGGAAGAAGGGGAACAGAGAGTGAGTGGGTCCTGAGCAGGGAAATGGGGTCCTCCTTCTCCCTTGCCATTTTCCTTTTACAAGGACTTTGGATCTGATAAAAAAAAATTATTGAGACTAGCACAGTTAGGCATTTCCTTTTTAAGCCAACATACAGTTTCACTTTCAGTGAGAAAAATAGCTTAGATTATTTGAATTAAGTTGTGTTAGAAAGTTATTTGGTGAATATAGAGCAGTCGAAAGCACACTGTGTGAGCCAGGCTTTGTGATTGCTAACACTTTGGAGGCTGAGGCAGGGGTATTTCACACTTGAGGCCAGCCTGGGTTACAAAGATACCATCTTAGAAACAAACAACAAAATTCAATTTCACACCCACAGCTCTTATCAAGCCTTTATGAAATCTCTTTTAGGCTACTCAATTGTTAAGGTTTTTAGTTTTGCACATGTCTGAAAAAAAATGTGTGTGATGAATATTTAGGAATCAGGAGAACAACTGGTCAGAAGAGCATAAAAATAGGGTGGCTCAACTGTTAAGAGCCCTTGCAGAGGACCTGTGTTCTGTTCCCAACACCCATGTTGCATGGCTTGCCAGCTGTATGTAACTCCAGCTCCAGGGGATCTGCACTCAGGAACACACACCCACACACAGCATACATGAATACACACAATTAAAGATAATAACAATAAATGTTTAAGGAAAATGCCTGTGTTTATATACAACAGGCTGGAGACTATTCAAGGTGATGATGAGCTGGCTGAGTTGATTCAGCCGGCCTTCATTCCTCATCCTCTAAATGGGGATGGTTGTAGCATCCCTTATGCTACGTCAAAATAAGCACTGTGGTTTTGGCTGTTAGCTCCGTTTCACACAACTAAGCCCTAAAAACCCACTGAAGCAGACAGCAGTTCCCACGATTAGTGGCATCATCATTTCTGGAAACTTCCTTAACCTAGGGAAACTTCCTTAACACCTTCTCAAGGAGTCTGAAGTACTGTTAGTGCCACATCGTATTTATATACTGTTATACAAAGAAGACTGAAAGAGTCGTGAATAGAAAATCATAGTGTATCCCAGAAGACAGTAGGTAAAAATGACCAAAGGAAAAATTGCAGGGACATACAAAGATGCGGCACTGGCAAACCTGCTAAAAAGGGGTTATAAACGTTCACTCCACTGCCATCAAGAGCATGGAGTCCAGAGAGTGGCTGCTTGTCTAGTTTTACTGTAAAAACAACCCAGGAGGTCGGCCACTTACAGCAGTGATGACTGGGAAGCTGATCACGGCGCTCAGCGAGTGGTTGGCTATGAACCAGCAGCAGGTGGCGATGGCCCACAGCACCCCTGACAGGAAGCCTGGAACACAAGGGAGTGTACACGGGAGGGGTGTGGTCCTCTGCTGAGCATCATGCCTTCCACACCACAGAAGGTGAAAGTGCACGGATAAAAGCATTCTTATTAATGATGTTGGCCCCTATGGGCGTTTGAGCTGTGCTTTGTGGTCACTCCTCTGCTCTTGTGTCTGTGAGGGTGAGGACTGGTCATTCCCTTTATTGAATGGAGGAGGAGCTTCTTTCCATAGGGACAGGGTAGGGAAGAGGGGCCTAGCAAGTACTGGATCTGGCACATCTGCAAATTGAAGTTGAGAATGGTACTGGAGGTGGGGGAAGAGAGAATCCCGATCTTTAAGAAAAAAAAACCCAGCTACATAACTCACAACGCTTTAGCCGGGTGTTTAATAGATACCCTACACCGTTGCCTATCAATCTGACATTCAAAATAATCAAGTCACACATGTTTTATTTTATGTAAAAATGTTTACTTGTGGCTATATGTTCCAAATTGAATTATGCCGAACTCTTCAGCGAGAAACTATTATCTCAACAATGACTAAAGGGTGATGAGCCCAAATACACTTTCTATAGCCCTCCAGGCACCTTACCCGACCCTGCCCTGTAACTTTTGGATAAACTATTTTTTTTAAGTGACTGCAGACTCTTGTCTGTTGATGTATATATATATATATATATATATATATATATGTATATATATATACTTTTTTAAATAGGGGCAGGGGGTTCTGAGTTGTTATGTAAATCTTGAAATGGTAGAAAAAAAATAGTGAAGACTGATGACCCTGACAGAAGAGCTTTTAACACAGGAAACATCAAAATTCATTGTTTGGCAGTGTTAGGTTCTGTATTGATGATCAACATTTTGGATACAGTTTCTTGGTGTTTTTTAATACTTCATATTTTATGGTGGACTGGACCGAAGCCCTTAAGAGAACACTCTCCTCTCTCTCTCTCTCTCTCTCTCTCTCTCTCCCTCCATCCCTCCTTCCCTCCTCTTCCTTTCACCCCTCTCTCCATCCCTCCCTCCCTCCCCTTCCTTTCCCCTCTCTTTCTCTCTCCATCCCTCCCTCCCTTTCCTTCCCTCCTCTCTCTCCCCTCCCTCTGTCAGTCCTCTTCCTTCCATCCCTCTCTCTTTTTTTCTCCCCCTCTAATGATTATTCAAGTTCATGAGTGGAGGCTGGCACTTTCAAAGTGTAGTAAGATTTTGTGTAGTTAATATTCTTTCTTACCTGGTAAGACTGCCTCTGGATATAGCCTTGGCTTATTTTTCATGGCTACACAATAGGCCACAAAGTAGATTGTACTTGTAAGAAAGATGCCACTGGAGTACGCAAAAACATAGTCTAAATCTGAAAACACAGACGACGAAATGCAAACATCATTCCAGCCACCTCAATAGACCTTAATTTCTGTAACATAAAACATACTCACAGAAACTAACCTCGAGTGTACAGGACCATTAATTATATTTAATCATCTTCATTCTCCATATGCTGTTCGTATAGAATTTTAATAAAGAGATTTAAAATCTAGAAATACTGAATAAGTTAACTACAGTGAAATCTATCAGGCTAGTTTTCATAGTAGCCCTGGAAATCTCAGTAAGAAACGGTGACTATTGTCTGACTACGATGTGAAGTTGCCTTTTAAGAAGGAATACGCAGTCAGCCCTATCTCTACTATGGACTGTAGCAACTGTAGCAAATCTTGATGTATATCTGAGGGGAGAATGTGAATAAAAATGGGCACTTGCATGTGGCCAGACGACATGGTCTGTTGATCCACCCAGAGATCAGCAGTTCTGTTGCAGATGACAGCTGTACGGGAGGTCATAAAGCTTTGGAAGTTATTCCAAAGGCAGCTTTGTCTAACCATTTACAACAAACTGGCTCCAAGGCGGAGATGGATAATGACACATAATGGTGGCCCATCTTGGGAAACCCTAATATCACAGACAGCCTGAGCAGATGGCACTGGGCCACACAGATGGGTACACTGCAGGAGCTTGGCTAGGAAGTCTACTTTGGAGTCAATGCTTCTATCATCTATAGTTTTGACAAGGATGAGTGGTGTGTTTTTTTGGATGAAAACCTGAACTGCATGTCTGTCTCTTCTTCTAAACCTGAAATCGTATTGTAGATCATAGAAATGAAATCCATCCATCTATCCACAAAAAGAGGTGAGGGCTATCCAATTACTATCTGCAAAAGTCTTTATAAAAGAGCACGTGATACATACGTGTTGTTAAATAAAATACAGTAATGCCCGCTGAGGATTATTTTTTTTTTTAACAAACTGGAATAAAGTACGCTCCTGTGAGACTGCATCTATACAGCCAGAGTTGTAAGAATACCTAAAAACTCATTGTCTATTTATATAAAGAGACAGTTGAGGACATTGTTCATTATGTCCCGGGACCAGTAGGACCTTTATTTCTGAACAGCCAATTGTTTTTAATCTGTGCTCACTGACTTCTGGGGCTGAACTGATTTCCCCTGTGGCTAAGAGAATTCCGAGAGCCAAATTCATGCTTATCATAAGCAAGTATACAACTGTTCTACAATGATGTCAAACTCCCTCTGGCTCTGTTTATTTATTTCTTCTCCTTCCTGTGGTTAAGTTTTACTTCAGTTATTATCTTTAAAAAAAAAAAAACAAACGGAAATCTAAAACAAGAATTTATGTAAAACTTTGAAATAAAGGAGGTCAGTAGAGGGTACCACACATGGAGCTAAGTACAAAAAGAATGAAATGGGTTACGACAGCCCGGAGATTGTCAGTTAAGTTCAGCCCTCAGCAACAACCCGAGTTCTCCCTGTGGGGACTCAACTGGCCTTCAGCATGTGACTTCCCTGCCTCACCTGCTTCTTAGGAGTTTTGTGTTTCAAACTTCTCCCTTGTCTGGCTAAAATTCCCATTGATTTTCTACATCTCGTAACCTGGAATTTTATTTTATTCATCTGGCTTCCTTATGTATGTTGTACTTCCATGGAGTTCCAAGACCCCTACAGTAGATCCTTGTTTATCTCCCACTCAGCTCTCCCAGGGTTGTTGCATAGAATGTGGTTTCTGAGATGCTAGTTTTAGAACTGGAGGCATTATGTTGACCCTTTCAATGGACCACTTTGTGCTTGAAAAAGAATATCCTCTGACCAAACAGGCTTATACTTTGACATTTACTTGGTTTAAGAATGCTGTGTACTACACTTCAGCTTTTTAAAAGCATAGAGTACATATCTTCCCAGAGGTCATGATATTGGACATAAAGGACTCTTCACAGTCTCTGAATCGTAGTGGAAAGCTGGGAACCCCGTGCTGAGATCCAGGCAGTGGAAATGAACCCTGACTGCACTTGATTTCATTTGTATGTTATGGAGCCCATGGAAACATTCCCGTGTCCATTGCCACCTTGATTCCTGGTGCCTTCTTTTTTTTTAAAATTTTTTTAATTTTATAATTTAATTTAATTTTACATATCAGCCACGGATTCCCTTGCCCCCCCCCTCGCCTTCCCCCCAGCCCATCCCCCATTCCCATCTCCTCCAGGGCAAAGACTCCCCTGAGGATTGAGTTCAACCTGGTAGATTCAGTCCAGGCAGGTCCAGTCCCCTTCTCCCAGGCTGAGCCAAGTGTCCCTGTATAAGCCCCAGGTTTCAAACAGCCAACTCATGCACTGAGTACAGAACCGGGTCCCACTGCCTGGATGCCTCCCAAACAGTTCAAGCCAATCAACTGTCTCACTTATCCAGAGGGCCTGATCCAGTTGGGGGCTCCTCAGCTATTGGTTCATAGTTCATGTGTTTCCATTCGTCTGGCTATTTGTCCCTGTGCTTTATCCAACCTTGGTCTCAACAATTCTCGCTCATACAAACACCCTCCTCTTTCTCGCCAATTGGACCCCACGGCCAGGTCTCAGGTGGAGCTCCAGGAGTCCTGGTGCCTTCTAATTCACCACTTACAAATAAAAAGACGAATGCACACAGCACGACTGACTTGACTGCAGCTCTTTTCCTACTAGCGGAGCAGCAGCGAATGTGCTCAGGAAGTAGGAAACCTCTTCGCTTACCGTACTGACTGGCGCCCGCGTACGCGCTGTCGTTTCTTTTGCTGTGGTCCTTGATGTAAATGATTGGCACAAATGTAGATCCATAGAGTATTCCGGATATCACGGCAAGGCTGCAGCCCCTGACAAAACCAAAAGAAAGCACTGTGAATCTAGGCGAGAGGCAATGTTTTCAGCACACCGCTGGAACCGCAAGGACGGCTTTTTTCCGTGTGAGGATTTTAAGCAGTTTTGCAGAGGCTGGCCCTCCGTCTGGAGCCCTGTGACTGGCAGAGTCGTGAAGACAGGAGTGGAGCCTCGGCCGTCTACAGGGTCTCGGTGGAAGAACATGACAGGCAGAGGGAGGAGGAACTATTACTACAAATGGTCATTACACACGAGCTGAGAGTATTGCTGCTATTGGGTCCTACAATCATTCAAATAAAACTAATGTAGGAGGTATTTGTGGGTAGACATTAGGGTTCTCAAGTTTCTCTCAAAGACATGCTCCAGGATCCATCATGGAGCCATGACAGACTAAGGACAAATGCATTTTTGTTTAGAGTGATTACAGAGAAAGACTCGATTATGGCTTTGTCAAGAAGTGCTAATGGAGCCTAAGAATCTGAATATTTTAGGTAAAAAAAATTCTGTTAGGAGAAGAAAAAAATGTTTCATTTCTAACAATGCCAACTCTTTGGCCTTGAGCACTGCGTGCACGGAATGGGAATGGACATTTCCAGGGATCTGGATGTAAGGGAGAAGATGGATATTGTAGGACAGTCTATCTTCACACAAATAATGACTTAAAAGAGGGAAGCAGTTTTAGGCAAGACTCCTGCCTTCAAGGCATGATGGCACAACCCTATAATCTCAGAGAGAGAAAAAAATAATTGGAGCAAGTACAGAATACATAGCAAGATGCTGTTTCAAAAATAAACAAGCCAAAACCAAAATAAATAAATAAATAAAAACTCCCCTAAGCCTAAACACAAATTCTTTGTCAATTTTAGTAATTTTATTTAAGGACATTTAAAGGACATGAGAGTCCAGAACTCCCTGTGCATGTTGGCAGTACATTCCACATACACTGACAATCCCTGACTTGGATGAGGACAAGACTCCGTGGCTCCAGAGTGGCCCAAACACATAACTAGGTAAAAGATAGTTAGAATTTCCTTTTAGGTGGTGCTTGGAATGGATCCCTGGGCCTCTTATGTACTAGCTGAGTGTTTTATGCTGCATCCTTTGAGCTACAACCCCAGCCCTAAAAATCTTTCCCTTCACAAATATTCCCCTAATGGAAGACACGCTTTGTGGGGAAAATCCATGAAAATATTTTTAAAAATATTTTTAGGAAACAATTTCCTTCTGAATGTAAAAATGGCAATATATTTTTCTTTCACAGCTTAATTAATTTTTATTCATTTTTTTATTCATTTAATTTAGTCCAACATTACTCCATGGCTCTTTCGCACTGTGAAGATAGCATGTCTGCTGCCTTTAGGTTGGGACTGTACAGCTCAGTGATAGAGTGTTTGGCTAGCATGCACAAAACAAAGCAAGTAACCCCTTTCATGGCCCCGGGTCCACAAAGTTCAAACAGCCATGATTTGTAAAAGGAAAACTGCATCCTGTAACATGTTTTCAATAATTCAGCCCTCCCAGAAAAAAACAAATGAAAAAACCAAACCACTATAACCCCACACCCTAAAGTGAGACAGGCTGCTGTTAAGGCATCCCTGGAGTGCTTGTGAGGGAGACACGGGGGTAGGACTCACACGGGCACAGAATATGCTATTATATTTGATAATGGACACCTGGGATCATCAAACTGTCACACATGAAAGGAGGGTGGCAGTCCTGGGCTGATCACAGGACACGGAGAGCGCTGCTTGATTAGCCTGTGATACAACGTGGTTATTATGCAACCTCACCACTTTCAGTGCTTAAGTCCTACAGAATAAGGTTGTTGCTGTCCCTGGCTAACTGGTCAGATACACTACAGTGGTTTGGTATTTCTCAAGGCATCTGAGCTCAATGACCAACTTCTACACCTAAGACTCAGTGTAAAGAGCAACCCCTGCCCCCAGGAGGTAGACCTGAGTTTTTGTCCTTTTCTTCCTGGGATCAGATGAGCTTCACCACATCTCTTCAGACCCTCTGTTTTAGTCAAATGTGAAACACAACAAGAGACAGAGAGAAGCTGTCTCGCCTTACACAATGCGGTGGTGCGTGGTGGAAAGTCTATCGACCCAGGGGGAATCGGCACAGGGGTCTTCGGCTGTGTTGATCACCTGTGGAAGTCATAAGAAAGACCCGTATACAAGGACCTTCAGCAGACAATTTCAGTGCCACACAAGGATGTCCAGGCTTTCCTCCCCTCTCAAACACACCTTAACACACGCACAAGTCACCCATGAGCTCTGGATGTTCAAAGCTGCTCTTTTAACTCCACCCCTCCAGTTTTCCACTTAAAATTTTCACAGATTAATGTGTAGCTATTTGATAAACTTTGCTCTCATGGTTCATTAGTGTATTTTAATAAACTGTAAAGAAATCAGAACCAAGAAGAACTCAGACTTTCTACAGTAGAATGAATAAAATCAATAAGCATTTTATGTCTCTTTTCCACTCAATAACACTATTTTAATTTTGTGTTTTACTGAATTAAAATACTTCCAGGCATGTTTCAAGTTTAGGCTAATACTTAAGTTGAGGAAAATCTGTGAGCAGATTTGAAGAAAATGTATCTTGTCTATTTTTGACTGTAATCTCCTGTGCCCTCCAGCTGACGTGTCTTTGGTACAGATAGCTAGATTTGAATTCATTGTCCTGGCTGAGTCAGGTTTTCCTCAGTTGGTGCTGTGGAGCTCAGGCTTGCCCCCGCATTGTCATCCATCCTGATGCTCGCATATCTTTAATCTCGGCTGTTTGTTCCCCTTGATCTAACCTAGAAGATCTAGTAGGTCTACCATGTGTCTCTTCTCAAGTTGTGTTTGTTTGTTTGTTTGTTTCTTTTTTTTTTTTTTTTTTTACTTTGTTCCATCGTTCAAAGCATGGTTAGCTGGGAGGCATCTAGATCCCTGGATCAGGTGAGAAACACAAGAGCATCCTCTCGGGGCCAACTCATCTTTTCTTGGAGCACACAGTGCTTAAAGATGCCCAGGAGTTAATATCCTCGTCTCTGTGTTTAGGTCAATGTAATGAAGGCATCAGCCATCTTGGTTGATAGAGGTTTGGGTAGGGGAAGAAGGCAAGGGGAGGGGAAGTAACAGCACAGAGGTGAAACTGCCAGGGAGGCAAAGCCTGTAGGCTGTGGGTGTGGGCTCAGAAGGTGGCAAGCAGCCAGGGTCCAGAGCAGATGGAGAGGATGGCTCAAACTGAAGGGCTGGCACTGGCTTCCTGGCAACATGGACGATACCTCATGCAAACTTGAGAGTGGGACCCTGGACATCTGGGCCATGTCACGTCTCCTTAAGGTTGGCCCTGTTTAACAGTGACTGGCTATTCCAGACCAACTTGTATTCTTCATGGTCAAAACAGTGCCTCCTTGTGTATTTTCTGTCATTGTGGTTAAGCAAAACATGATAAAGATAAAACCAGAAATGGAAAGAAAATCAAGTCCATTTCCTACTGGCACATGATCTCATTGACCATCATTAGCTCCCCCTGCCCATTCCTTCCTTCGGCCTACTCCTCAGCCTCCTGCTTCCTTTTTCCAAGTTACTCTCTCATCTCTCCACAGGGCTGGACAAACCCCGAATGTATCATCCATGAAAAGTTGCATTTGTACACCTTGTAGGGATCTATTGTCAAAAAAGTCAGCCTCATGCTTAGGGAGAAGTGTCACCATGGAAACCTGACCCACTTCTGATAAATACGCTGAACTGTTTTTATAGCCATGAGGGATGGAAAATATCACCTTCTCACATGTATGTCAGAGTTATGTTTTGTCCTTACACCCTGTGGTGGTTTGAATGAAAATGGCTCCCATAGGCTCATAGGGAGTGGCACTATTAGGAGGTGTGGCCTTGTAGGGGGAAGTGTGTCACTGGGGGTTGGGCTTTGAGGTTTCAGAAGCTCAAGCCAGGCCCAGCCAGTCTTTCCCTCTCCCTCTCCCCTTTCTTCTCTCTCTCTCCCCTCTCCCTCTCCCTCTCCCTCTCTCTCTGCTGCCTGCTGATCCTGATGTAGAACTTTTAGCTACCTTTCTGGTACCATGTCTGCCTGTGTGCTGCCAAGCCTCTCACCATAACAGACTAAGCCTCTGAACTGTAAGCCAGCCCCAGTTAAATGTTTTCCTTATGAGAGTTGCTGTGGTCACAGCATCACTTCATAGCAATCGAGACCCTAGCTAAGACACATCCAAATCTTAGGTTTCAAATCGAATCGTCCCACACAATACTCACAGGTTCTGTCATCAGTGGAGTGTTGTCCACGCTGCATGGATTATTCGGAAGTTCACTTTTGATGAACAAAAATGTGAGAGCACTGAAGGAAAATACATTCCAGTGAGATTTACCAGGACACACACACACACACACACATACACACACACACACACACACACACACACACACACCACTTGCATCAAGCTGACTGGTTTTTAAGAGAAAACAAAACTTCCATTGAGTCCTGATAATAGAATTACTTCGGCACACACCCTGTAGAGGGTCTTACTGTCTCTTCAGAGCCCCATTTCCTCTGGTGTCCTTTACTTAGCAGGGTAGAGAACAAACACATGAGATTTCCCCTAAATTGGATCTTTGTCCTGATTTCCCTGTTTTAGTCAATGGTCTCATCTTTTTTAATGATTCTAGCTTAACTTTGATATCACACTATGGGAAATTAAAAGTGAACATGACCCTGATGTATTCATCATCTATTATAACGATACACTCCAAAAAAAAAAGAAAAAAAAAAAAAAGGAACAATATCCTTAGTTGGACAACTGTAAGGGATGGTCACTTCTACATGACAGTGACATTGTGGCGAAGTACACTCTTTCTGGAGTATCATCTAAACCATAAGTATTTTACTTTCCTTCACCAGTACTGGCCCCAGCTCCCCAACATAGGAGCAACAACACTCAGGTGATGTCACACGGAAAGCTGAATGATGGACTACTATGTAGCGCTAGTAAGGATGGTTTCAAAGTTCTGGTATGGAAAGAACCCCAGGGTGTAGTTTTAAGAGATAAAAACATGTATGCCTATGTCTGGTAACATTTTCCCACTCTTACGGCACTGTCTACCCATGACCAGCATCTCTATAGCAAATGCCAAATTAAGATATTAAGAAAATGGACAACTTTGAAATACTTTGGATATTCATTTAAAAATATTTTTTAATGCATTTTCATGTTCAAAAGTTAAAATAGGAAGCTCTCAGAGTGTATTTTAGGCCTCAATAGGGTATCTGGGTTCAGAACAGTGAGCAATGTATGCTGATTTAGTCATCAAAATGTGTGTGTATGTGTGTGTGTGTGTGTGTGTGTGTGTGTGTGTGTGTGTGTATTTCCTAATTACAACCTGCATGGTCTGCATGATGTTCTTTGTATGTACGTTTTTCAGGGATGACCATTTGGTATTGAATAACCAATTGATATGTTCTTCCCTGGGGAACTGTCTGACTGAAGCTATTATCTTCCCTCCCCCATGTTTCACATCTTGGCTCTTCCTTTTAAAATGCTTCTAGCTGCACACACAACTCATACTCTCCTCTTCTTGGCTAGATGAAAGAGGAGCTGGAGGCAAACAACTCCCAGGCTGGTCCTCACTGGATCACCCGCTAGATTTCACAGTCCCAAGACTCAGCGCTGCATGGGCCAGACCATGTATGTACCTCATTCCAGACAATTTCTTTTTCTAAAGACTTCCTACTTCAACAGAAGATTGGAATCACATGCTGTGTTATCTTAAGAATTCTTAAAATATGTGACAGTGTAAGAATGACTATATCGAACCTAATTACATGCATATGCATAAATAAGTTAAATGTATATGCGAGTGTCTGCTTTTAATCTGTAATGCTAATATTAGATGTTGCAATTACATTTTCCTCTAGAAATGAAAATCCTCAACTCTTGTATAAACTCGTATATTTTTCTAGTAACACAAAATGTTGGATACTAGAAAGCTACAGGTGTGTTCTTTTTTTTCCCTTAAAAAAAAAAAAAAACCAAAACACTGCAACCAATGACTTAGCCTCCTTGAGACCTGACTTCATCTGTGAACAAGTATTCTGTACTGTACCATAAGCACTATAGGCGAAGGGAAAGATGAAGCACCAGGAAACTTGGAATGAGACTGTTACAATTCCATAGCAACACATGTGTGGTGAAGAACTTGGGGCTGGAAAACACACACTTAGGACTCTTCCAGCAGTCAGGCATGGTGATGCATGCCTGTGATCCTTGCACTTGGGAGACCAACAGAAGAGGACCACAAATTCCAGGTCAGCCTGCACTCTGAGTTCTAGGGCAACATGAGCTACATAGTGAGACCTTGTCTCAAAAACAAAATGATAGGAAGAATGGATTTTATGAGATTAAATCCAGCACACATTGTATATGGTAAAGGCAGAAATTAAAAGTGACTACCATTTTTAGTTAGAATCCCTGCTTTCAATTTGTCATCTCACACAGATGGAACAGAGGTACCTGTGGCATTTTTGTAGGGCTGTCCAGCCTGGTCCATAGTTAGACAAGATGACTGCTGCCCTATGAAAGGTGAAGCTGGAAACAAAGGCCTGGACTTCCCAACAATGAAGAATAGTGACTGAGGTGGGGATGGGGGGAGGTGGGTGGGAGACAAACGCTCCAGAGAGAGAAGGTGAAAGGAGTCAGAAGGAGCAGATTCTTGGATAATCCATGACACATCATTTTATTTTTCTAATAGGAAAGGAAATCTGTCAGGAAGTTGAGGAAAGAGGACAGCAAGTTCAAAGCCATCCTGGACTACCTGGTGAGGCCTTACACAAGCAAGCAAGCAAGAAGCAAGCAAACAAGCAGCAAGCAAGCAGCAAACAAGCAGCAAGCAAGCAGCAAACAAGCAAGCAACAAGCAAGCAAACAAGCAAGCAAATCCTCTGCTGTTTAAAAGCCCTAGAGTGGTCTCAGTTGTATAAGCAAACTGACTGGTATATGTTTCACAGGGAAAATGTGAAACTAGCCATTATCTCACCCATCCTTTAAAGACTGGACTGTACAGAGGACTGACATGATCATTTAAAGTATAGAAAACACAGCAGCATCCGGGCTGGAAAAAGGTTCAGTGAGTAAAGTGTGTGCTGTGCAAGAATGAGTGCCTGAGTTTGAGTCCTCAGACCTTACATGGAAGCAAGCACATGCAATGAGAGAGTATGTATTCCCAATGCTCCCACAGAAAGATGGGAGACTGGGACAGGAGAGTGCCTGGCATGCTGCAGGGCAGTTAGCCTAGTGTATGCAGCAGCCCTGAGGCCTCTCTCTCAAAAAAAAAAAAAGTTGGAAGTCTGAAGGGGTTAAAGGCTCCCACTTTCACAACTGAATTTAGGCTCCAGTTCTCTGAGGAGGATGAACAGGTGTCTTTTCCATCAAAGGGCCATTTATCTACAAGGCCCTTATGTTCAGGGTCGAGGGAGAGAACAAACACAGAGGGTCTAAGTCAGCCTCATAGTATCTTAAGGACAAACCCAGAAGCCCCCTCCTGAGTCATGTCCAAGTTTGTGCAGATGTGTTCAAAAATGATAAGACTAAACCTCAATTAGAAATATACTAACCAATTAGGTAGCTGACCATGAAACTCCCCTTAGCTGTACATAAAAAGAGCTTGTTTGTCTCTCTAGAGGTCGTCTCCATTTTATACAGGTGAGCGACCCCACATGCATGTGGTATAAAAAATGCTCTTTGTTCCTACATACTATTTGAGTCTGAGGTCTTCCTTCAGCATTTCCTCAGACCCTACAAGCCAAGGACCAGTATCTGAGGTTGTCCTCTGACCTCCATCCACGTGCCATGACACCTGTGCACCCAAATTCATACATGACTATGTATGTGGGCATACACACACAGGGACACCCCCCTCCCACACACACCCCACATACAGGCAGCACACAGATACACACAGGCACATATATCCACACAGACAGACACACATGCATACATACACACACACACAGAAAACAAAGCCACATCTGTAATCAGTAGAACCACATTTCATTTTTTCACACTACCAAGAGCTCTAAATTCATTCATCAATGCCCTTCAAAATGAACCAATTAAAGCTATTCAGTTAAACTAATTAAATAAAATATTCCTGCAGTTCCACCCAGGAGAGCAATACAGATGGGGCCTGACTGCCTCATAGGAAGAGATCCCTGCATTCCCTGGCTGCAGATCCAGTTCTTAACAGAGCTGCAAAATTCCTTCAGTGCACCACCTAATTTAACATTGATTGAGACACCAACAAATGTCCCAAGGGGCAACTATGTGTGAATGTAATAGTACAGGCATTTGGGTCCTAAGTGTCCCCAAAAGGCTGTGCTAAAGGTTTTTGGTGACTGATCTACTTGTTATGGGGAATCAATCAGCCTTTAAGAGGCGGGGCTTAATCAGAAGTTGGGTGGTTAGAGGCATGCCTTTGATGGGGGCTTGTTGGGGCTCTCTGTCTTTCTCTTCTGTTCCCTGTGGTAGATGGCTCTGCTCCTCCACATTCTTTGGTCACCCTGTGCAGCTTCTGCAGAGCCCCCAAACCATAGGGCTGATTTATCATAGCCTTTCCATGTGGAGCCTAAACCATGTGTCTAGATATACAAAGCTTTTCAAACATTTATTTTTCAAATTATCTTCAAGATTGCCACTGGCATTACCTCCTCTTTCCAGATAAAGAAACCAAGGACTTGGAGAAAAGATCTGTCCAAGGTCATATGGGTAGAAATGGCAGCATGTGAGGAACTGATTCGTAATTTTAGAGAAAATTTTGTTTTTCTAAAGAAGAAATTTGGAGTGTGCTTAATGTACTGGATAGACCAACCTTAAATTATTACCATTAAGTTAGAACTAGACTTGCTAAATTAGAATTTTACAATGTGCAGAAATTGTCTTAGAACTACTGTAAGCTAGAATTCCACGTGAACCGTATAAGACCCATAAAACTGCCTCTAGCCAAATGTGTCAAGAATTTACAGTTTTAGAATAAGCTTTGCTATTCGCCCCCAATTGCCTAGGGACTACCCTCTAAGGCAACATTTCAATGACAAAGAGATTGTTCCGGAATGTGGCTGGGGAAAAACACCATTACTGGAGGAAGGGAAATATACTGTTCTTTCCCTGAAGACTAAAAAAGTACTAAAATCTTTGTAGGCGATGCTATTTGTTATGTGCAGCACTGACAGTGGATATAAATGGAATCCAGAGAGAATAGGTGACTGAATTTAAGGTGACCTAATTCTTGCTTGAGTTTTATTGGCGACACGCCACTGTGTAGAGATTCAAAGTCATTTTCATCCCCATTGATATAGTACATACAAGTAGAGGGACAGACATGGACACCTAGGTATTCAAAAGAGAATGTGAGAGGTGAGAAATTGGTGACTGGGTTAAAAAGAATGAATGGGAGAAGAGGGCGATGGAAGCTGGAATTAGTGCTCGGCAAAGCTCTCCTTACCTGTAGTCAGCCATGACATGCTAAACTCAAGGTATCCACATTCCTACATTGTAACTTGTGCACTGCCCTCCCCGGCATGACGCTGTCTCCTCGTCTGAGGCCAGAGGCGTGCATTAGCATCCCTGTGCCGAATTAGCCACCCTAAAGAAGGACCTAGCACTTAGCCCTTTGCAGTCCCCTGGGTCAAATCCACTGTAGTGATTTGCAGTCCTGCATTCAGCTAACCTGGACATGAAACACAAGAGTGGTGAAGCAACCTAGCAGATCCGATATGCTGAAGAGGACCCATTAAGTGTCGCCTTCCAGTGAAAAGGTGGACGTTCTCAGCTTTAAAAGAAAAAAAATAACTGCACTAAAGGTTCTGAGATCTATAATAACAAAGCTAACTCATAAAGTTGTAAGGAAAAGATATTTCTGCTACCTTTCCTGTCATGCTGAAACTATAGAAGTACAGCCTTGGTGCTTAGTTAAAAAGGAAAAAGCCTGAAGTCATAATGTTTGATACTCCCTGTGTTTCAGGCATGCTCTGAGGGTAGCCCATCCCCCACCTTGGATGAGGAGTACTGTACTAAATAGACTCAGCGACCATTCCAGGGGCATAGAGGGAACCAGCAGAGCATTGATTTGGATAGTATGCTTTTGTAAGCAAAATAATTTAATACATTCTGATTCGCCTTCATGAGCAATGTACTGTGATTCTCTATTTAGCACAGATACTGGAGTTGAACTTCAGAGCAGTTAGGTGATGTTTCCCAGTTTCTTGGAGCTTCTGAGAATTAAAACTGGAGTTCCTTTCCCCCTTATTTGGTATTTCTTGTTCTGGAAATAAGCCCTGTTGTTGAAAATGAAGAATCAGGAAACTTACACAAATTTTATGAAATGTAGGTTTAAAAAAAATGCAAGGACATCAAAAGCTTTAGGAAGCAGGGCTGGAGAGGTGGCTCAGTGGTTAAGAGCACTGGCTGCTCTTCCAGAGGACTCGGGTTTGATTCCCAGCATCCACATGTCAGCTCACAATCATCTGTGACTGTAGTTTCAAGAAATTTGACACTTTTTTCTGATTTACTCAGGTACCAGGCACACACATGATGCACATACATGAAGGCAGAACATTCATACACATATATAAAATAAATATAAAACAATCTTTAGAAAGCACTCTGAATGCCCAAAAGAACTAGTGTCTAGTAATGGTTGCAGACCTTACTACTGACAGCCCAGCTCCAAAATAATTCAGCATGGGGTGTGACACTTCTTCTGCATCCATTCCAAACCAGCCAAACCTGGAAATTCAGAAGAATATCAAATCAGATACTGATAAAATGTTTTAGAGTAATGCTTAAGAGAATAGACTAGGGGCTGGACTCTTGAGTTGCAATCTTGGCTCTTTCATGCCCTGTCTAGCTTTGGATAAGTTACTTTTCAACACTGTGCCTCCAATTTCCATATTAAAATGGGAAAAAATAGTGGCTGAGGCATGATGGTACATTCCTATAACCCCCAGAGGTAAGACAATAACTCAAGGCCAGTCTGGGCTACAGCACTCAGGAGGCAGAAACAGGCAGATCTCTGAGTTTTGAGGCCAGCCTGGTCTACACATTGATTTCCAAACAAGCCAGGGCTACACAGTGAGGAAACTATATGGAAAAAAAAAACAAGACAAAACAACAAAAACCAAGTAAATCAAAACCAAACCAAACCAAAAAACTACCATGGGAAAGTGTGTGTGTGTGTGTGTGTGTGTGTGTGTGTGTGTGTGTGTATGTGCCTGTGCACACACATGTATCTTAATGCTGGGAGTCAAACCCAAGGCCCTGCACATGCTAGACAGTGCTCTAACTCTAAGTTGCATCTCAAGCCCTTCTGAAATATTTGAGGTATTTAAAATGACTTCTTGGCAAAAAAAAAAAAAAAATTCCTGTTCTTTGACATCAACTTGCATTCTTTTCATCATGGTTTGACTTTGTTACAATCCTTAGCATTCATTGTGAACAGCCATCCAGGGGTAAGAGAGTGAGGCAACCAGAAAAAGCATTGTTTAAAACAAATAAAACTCCAGGATTGGGGGAGGAAAAGATGAGAAAGGATGCATATACTGTAAGTTAGTGGATTGATTTGCCTTGCTGTTTTGGGGTAGTTAACAATGTTTTTGAGTACAGGAGGGGCCTTAAAGTGAGGCAAGAATCATGTTCTCTGTTCTCATTTCCCCTCAAATGTGAGAAGCACATGGGATACTAACCATGAGCATCACACACTGTTCATGCAACGTCCATGGTAGTATCGTGTTCCCATCCAGGCCACTGTGTGAAGTGGGAGAGCCTCTGCAAACGTAGCTAGCACCACTGGGACACACAAGGTTCAAATTTGTCATTTCAGTTAGGTTAAGTTTCCATACAAGGCCGGGCGGTGGTGGCGCACACCTTTAATCCCAGCACTCGGGAGGCAGAGGCAGGTGGATCTCTGTGAGTTCGAGGCCAGCCTGGTCTCCCAAGAGAGTTCCAGGAAAGGCGCAAAGCTACACAGAGAAACCCTGTCTCGAAAAAAACCAAAAAAAAAAAAAATATAGAGCCAGAGTGTTTTAGGTGTGGCTGTCCCCCTTCTCTCCGCCCCTGTACTGCAAAAGCAGTCACAGACAATAACACTTAAATGACTGGATACGGCTACATCTCAATAAATCTTCACAAAAGGCTGGGGAGGTGGAGCCAGAGATTGTTGCTCTATTCTGAGGAAGAACACCTACTTTAGAATTGGTCCCCGGCTAGAACCTGTCCTTCAGCATTTCAGCCTCTTCGGGTGTCAGCTCTCTTACTGTGCTTCCCTCATACAATTGTAAAGGTCAGGTGAGAATGCTACACATTAACATGTCTATCAAACCACCCTGCAGTAGAGAGGGAAAGCAGACATCAGCTGACTTCCCTACTTGTGTCCCAGATACAGCTCCTTACTTTTTGTTTCGATTTCCTTTGCTATATGTCTTCATCAAATGTCTAGGTCATTTACAAAGAGCTTCAACATAGTAGTTAGACATGGCTATGTGTACCAACCATAATCTGAGACTAAGAATCAAGCTGTTTCTCCCGGTATGGCTAAACCCCAGTTTAGATTGAATGCAGGGTGCAGGAATCTTAGCTGAGATCATTTGAATTGTGTTACCTTGAGCTTGCCCAGCCAGTTAAGGTATTAAATGATCCCCAGATGAGGATTCCAAGACCTAAACCGATGGTTTTGATAATTGGGACAACAGCAATGTTCCCTGTAGATACAACACATAGGAAAAAAAATGGGTTAGTTCCAGTACAACAGATACATTTCTAAGTTAAATTAGTGTTTTTTTTTTCCTAACCAACTTCTGCCCCAACTCAACTTCAGGATGTGGCCTGCACTCACTGGCTGTTTTTCCAGAGTCTCACCACCATTACCTTATGCTCTTGAGGGTCACTCAGGGACAATCCATTATAGTGGTGAATGTTGTCATTAGCATGGTTGCTACAGAGACAAGGTCTTGCCTTGTTGCAGAGGCTAGCTCCCACTCTTGGCTCAGGAGATCCCACCCTCCCTGGTAGCTGGGGCTGGGGCTGCTCCACCATATCCAACCCATTGCTGCTCTTTATAAAACAGACTACCTTCTCTGCATCCTGACCCCATCCTGCAGTTTCCTCTCGGAGGTTTCTTCTTTAGATTTGTGAGTCCCCTTTGTGCCCTGCTCTCAGCTGTTGATCCGGGACTCGTGCACTCTGTGATGCAGCTGTAGTCTAGTGCAACTTGAGTTTGAGAGTTATCCTATGAACTGCTGAAGCAATTCTGCATGCAGGTGTCCTCCACTGTGGGAGTGTTAGAGGCTTTTGAGTCACATGGTACCCTGCTCCACTTATTTTCCCATTTGGAAAGTTCTCCTGGTCACAAGGTGTTGGTGTCTCCTTTCTAACCACTTGCAATGAAGTCCTTGTATCTCCCTCCTCTCTCTCCTCTGTGCCCCAGACCAGCTGGTTGCTATAAACTTTCTCAAGTTTGCCTGCCTACTTCTCTGCCTTGACCATAGTGGAACCTGCTTGAGGGACAAATGTTCTGGTGTATAATGATCTTCACAATGGGCCTGGTGTGGTGGCACATGCCTTTAATCCCAGGACCTCTGTGAGTTAGAGGCCAGCCAGATCTACCATGATACCCCTTTTCAAAAATATAAATGCATACATTTTTAAAAATTATTTAATTAAAATAAAATTTCAAAAAATGAAAAAAAATTGCTCACATTGGCAGTGCACATATTAAAATCAGAGTGATACACATAAGATTATCATGGACCCTGCACAAAGAGGACATACAAATTCAAGAAGCATTTCATATTTTACCCAGCCTTGACCAAAAAAAAAAATCTGCAGGTTGACAAAAGAGAGATGTGTCTAATCTGCAATTCTATTGGGAACAGAGGCAGAAGGACTCAGAGTTCTAGGCCAGCCTGGGCTGCATATAGTGCAACTCTGCCTCCAAAAGCCTAGAGGGAATGAATGAATGCTGTTCATTCTCCCAATTTCACGTAGTAAACAATCACAGAGGCACATACATGTGAGGTATGGTAATGTACATTCTAGTGGAAATGTAAAGTTATACTTACTTTGATCTCAGCTTAATAAATCTTATTAAAATCTCATAGGGGGTGGCACTATTAAGAGGTGTGGCTTTGTTGGAGTGGGTATGGCCTTGTTGGAGGAAGGGTATCACTGTGGGGGTAGGCTTTGAGGTTTCCTATGTTCAGGCTACCTCCCAATGTCTCAGTCAACTTCCTGTTGCCTGCAAGATGTAGGACTCTCAGCTATTTTTCCAGAACCATGTCTGCCTGCATGCCGCCATGCTCCCCACCATGATGATAATGGACTGAACCTCTGAAACTGTAAGCGAGCCACCGCAATTAAAGGTGTTCTTTATAAGAGTTGCCATGGTCATGGTGTCCCTTCACGGTAATAAAAACCCTAAGGCAGTCCTTCAAAGACTCAAATGGATGACCAGTAGGATTTTAACATTTTCAATTTTATTTGCTTCTAACAAATTTATCTCTTAAAGATTTTTAGTAATTTTCTTTGTTAAAATACAAAAAGATGAACTTTCCAGAGGGAGTTCATATAGAAAAGAGTACTGTTTCTGATTGGTTAACTGGAAATATAAATTCTACTATAGACTTTAAGGAATTGATAAAGCAACAAGGACATTTTTTATTGTCTGTTTTCTTTGTTAAATGTTACTCAAAATGATTACATGCCTCTACTTGACAGTTTTTAAGGATAAGGTTTAAAAGTGGTGTTAACAAAGAATTACTCTTTATTAAAACATGTTCTGATAAACATGCCTTAGAAAGGTCAAATGCATAAGATGGCATCTGAGTTATACTTTAAAAGGATCAAATATCTTTACTATAAAAGTTTTCTAGCAGGAACTTAAGCTGTGGGATAATGCTTTTGTAGACTGGTTTAATAAAACACTGATTGGCCAGTAGCCAGGCAGTGAGTATAGGCAGGATAAGCAGACAAGGAGAATTCTGGGAAGAGGAAGACTGAGTCAGGAGATGCTAGCCTGCTGTCCAGAGAGCAGCATGTAATGGCACACAGGTAAAGCCACAGAACACATGGCAACATATAGATTAACAGAAATGGGCTGAGTTTAAATGTAAGAGCTAGTCAGTAGTTTGCCTGAGCGAATGGCTGAGCATTTTTAATTAATATAAGCCTCCGTGTGTTTACTTGGGACTGGTGGATGAGAGAGATTTGTCCTGACTGTGGGCCAGGGAGGACACAAGAAAATTCTGACTACAAACTTACAAATTTAAAGGGGAAAAAAAAACCCAGGAAATTTCCAGGAATATCTGAAAGGAAAACAATACACAGCCCATGTTATGTGCATTTAATGACTGAGTCACTGTGCCTTTTCCCCTGGTTGTGAGTATGACCACTGTATTAGGTGAATACACACATTACCTGTTGCCCAAATGAAGCCACCGAGCATCGCAAAAGGCCAGAATTTAGGGCAGCGTAGTACCAAGTTGACCACTAAGGCGACCAGCCAAATGGCAGCACAGAGCACCCACTGAAGGAACATCCCTGGAAATGAGACAACCTGGAGTTACTTGGCAGAAAGATTTGAGTATATGCATATTTAAGAATATCTGTAAGATGTTCTTAGAAGAACGGCCACAAATTAGGAAATGTCCCCACAGTGGGCATGCGGCACATCTATTCTTACAACTACTCTATGCCATAATTGACCCAATCTCAGATACCAAGAAAGCAAATCTGAGCTTAAGTAACTTGGCCCCAAAGCTGGTAGGGACATTTTTAACTGGACTCTAAACCCTAGATGCTTGACTCCAAAAGTCCACAGTGTGTTCCTGCTTAACATCCTGTTTCACCTGTGGACAAATCAAGAAATTTCTGTCAAAGAAGTTTGAGAAGACGGAGGCTGTATTTTCACTCTGACGCCAGTGTCAGTGCCACTGTCACAACATGCGTTGAGACCTTCCAAACAGTGCAGCAGGAACTTAAATCTTGGGATACAAGTGGCCATTTGTGGCTCACACTGCTGGAGTTCAATTTCTGTGATGAGACAGATTTTTACAAGCCTGAGATTCAGCCTCCCAGGCCAGGGCTCCTCTGCTTCTGATGATACAAGATGCTACTGGCCACTTACCCGAGGATGAACATGGCAGTGGCCATTCAAGGCTCCCGTACCATCCAGGCTTAGGGACTGAAAAGATCAAGGCTTAGGGGTTCAAAACCCACACTGAACGGAGTGCCAAGGAAGCTGCAACACCACGCTGCCACTTTTGGTTCCAACTTGGATGACTTTTGTCTTTTTCTGTTCATTCTTACAACAGAGCAGAGGAAAAAAATGTCTACTAACCTCCAAAACAACAAAACAGTATTGGAGAGGAAGAAAATCTTTATGCTACAAGTGTGAAATTGGAAACAAAAAGCTGGTGAAACTTGCTTGGTTGGGGGAAACGCAGACCGGAGCACTCTAATATGTGCAGAGGCCTTGGGTTCAGCTTTCAGAAACACACACACACACACACACACACACACACACACACACACACACGACACTTGTTCAGGATCACAAACCCCGAAGCTAGGCCAGCTGCCCCTTCTGGTTATTTTTCTACTAGTTTCTATGCTTGTCAAGCTCCAGCCAAGGAGGAAAGATTTGTAACCCTGCTGTCTAAGGAGTATGAAGACTAAGGAACCAGGGAGATTTAACTATAACGGGGCTAGCGTGGTGGTACACACCTTTAATCCCAGCATTCGGGAGGCAGATCTCTGAGTTCGACGCCAGCCTTGTCTACAAAGAGAGTTCAAGGACAGCCAGGGCTATGTAGAGAAGCCCGATCTCCAAAAACCAAAATAAACAAACAAACAACAAACAAAAATAACTGGGAAGTTACCTCCCAAGAGGTGTCCACTGAGTAAGTTCACTGAGAAGTCCCTTCTGGCTTCCAAAGGGAGGTCAGAGAGCAAAGGTCTTCCAAAGGCAAAAGCAACTCTTGCTTCCCTTCACTAACCATCAGCTTGTACTGTTTTGCTGCACGGTGACATACGCGTTTCTAAAAATTACAGCGCTGTGCAAAACCACGCATTGAAAACCTCAAAACAGAACCAAACCTGGTTTGGGGGATGACACGGAAAGACGGCACCAGCAATGTATTAAAAAACAGTTTGAACTAACGAGGTGGCTAAGTACAGTAACAATGCGCTACACACAGTCCTTTAATTCAGAAGGACTGGAGGTTTGTGTGGAGGGAGCACCGTGAAGAATGAAGCCCGTGGACCCCTGCAGGGCTGCCGGAATGGGGGTCTGACATCAGATGTGGGGGATCATGTGTGGTGAACTGAGAAAGCCCAGTGCACAGTTTTGTGGCAAAGGATGTGTGTCTGTGTGTGCACAGGTGGTAACTGAGGTGCACAGCTTTGTGTCGAGGAGTGTGTTGGTTTTGGTACTGTCTTTCTTTAATGGGGAGCAGCTTTCTGTGTTAGCCTTTCATGGTTAGAGAAGAATTTGTTCACTAGTCAACAGGTGTGCGTGATGTTCAGGTTGGTCTCTCATGTATCAACTGTGTTGAAAACTGGTTTTGAATGAATGCTGAGGGCGGAACTGGCCACACTGTACCTATTTTATAAACACGGAGCCGTGGACAAGAAGCTTTTCCAGTGGTACCCACCTTGCTTTTTCATGGAGCACAGCCTGGCCTCCCTGTCCTGACTCACTCTTGGTGTACTACAATGGGCACTGGGAGATGATTTATGCGAGTTCTGTTACTAGATACTATAATCAATAACACAATTTTTTTAGCTGTTATTTTTAAAAGACAAAACAAAAACAAACAAATAGCCAAGACGCTTAAAAGCAAGTTTAGGTTAAAAAAACAATTACCATCACCCGTGTCATATTTTTTAAGGGGTACAAAGTTGGAGCCAAACAAGACAATCGCTACAGCAGAGGAGAGGTAGCCCGTGGTGAAATCTGTTCCGTTATTGCTCATGGTTGCAGGGGTGGCAGACAGAGAACGGTCTCACTTTCAGTCTGTGTTTTTCAAGAGTTTCTGAAACAAAAGAAATAAAAGGAAGGCGAGGAGCTGTGAACCTGTGAACCAGTTGTGATCAGGACACAAAGTCCATTGATCAAAAGCAGCTCAGGCTCCTTTTTTTGCGGTTAGTCAGGTCATGATGCAAAAATCTATCGTTTCTACAGGATGCTCACAATTCATGTGTTTCGTTTGTTCTACCAATAATTTTTTCATTGCTAACTTATAATAAAATAAATCAAGTGTTTTTTTTTCCTTCAGAGTTTGAAAATCTAGGTTTTCACAAGATCTGGATCCAATTTTTCTATACTACGAAGATGATTTCTCTGTAAAGCAGACTGGCATGGTGAACAAATTTCTGGGCTCGGGCTCTATTTAACTGGTTGTTGTGTCAATCAAATTCAAAAGCACCCAAGAAGACTTTCAGAACAACGAAGTGCTTTATAAGCAAAGGCATTTGCTGTGTTCCAGACCCGAGCCTAAGGGCACATGCGGGTTGTATGGCCGTCACAAATTCAGAATCTTGTCTTTTCATTAGTATACCTAGAGTAGGCAGTAAGTCCGTAGCCAAAGTATCTTGTCTGAGGTACAGCTCAGTGGTAGAGCATGTGCTTAAATATGCACTGGGCCCTGGGTTCAGTCCTTAGCACAGTGCACACACACATGCATGCTGTATACATGCATAAAGAAACAAATAATCTAATTATCAATATTTTTAAGTCAAGG
>CABHPP010148504.1:0-48339 GCA_902168425.1 Peromyscus attwateri
CGCAAGCAGTCTTCTCTAAAACATGGAGGAACATTGGTTATACCGATTCATAACACCTCCTTGGACCTTGATGTGCAGTGCTTTTATAATCCAGTTTTCATAGAAGGAAAAGCTATGAGCACCATCATCAGATACATGTTAGACTGGGGTGGTCACAGAACCCCTGAGTATTGACAGCCATAATTTGTCTGCTGAAGAACAGGCTTTCTTTGAGCAAGCACACTGCTCTTGCGTGGGTTGAGAAAAATGGAATTCATAACTCTTGGAGGTAAAGGTGAAACTCCAGCCAGGAAACCATTAGCAGTTCCATTAGCTGGGTAGAGGTTACATTCATACATATGCTAAATGAGAAGACTTAAAAAGATTCAAGGAGAAAGAAAAGCTCATACCACAATGACATGGGGAGTGGGCACTTGTACTATTAACCAAAGTGTCATTCTAGAGTTTACCATCATTGAGAAACAGAGGAAAATACACTGAATTATTTACTGTTTTAGCCCCATCTCCATATTACAAAGATATTTAATATTTCACAAAGAATTATAACCATTCCAAGATGGTTTCAGACAATATTTCAAAGGAAAGGCCTTTGAATATGCACGTATATAGTTGTTTATGGATGTGTAACAGGGAGATCTGCTGTCAGCTGTTTGGTGCATGTAAGGTCCTCGCTTCAGGCTAGAGTTAATTGGGTTTAGAGTGAATTCTTGGTCTATTGACACTGCATGAAAATTGATTTGGTTCAATTCCTAAATTCCAAGACTGGGGAATCTCTACAAGAAAACTGTAGATGGTGTGCCATAAATCAGTCTTTGATATACTTAAATGGGAGGCAAAAATGCAGTGTCTTGGGTGATGCTCAGATAGATGTAGCTGTTTTGATTACTGAATCTGGAGTGTGACAAGCCTAAGTGTCCCATGTTTTCAGCCAAGGGATCATGTATTTGCACTATTCCAAGAGAAGCGAATCTAATCTTTCTAGACATTATTCATACAAAAATAGACAGAAAAAAATGTAGCCGGAAAGCTGTTGGCACTGTCCAGATAAAAGCTTGTTCTTCCCCAAAGTAAACCACTGGTATGGATGAAGGCAATCCAGCTGTTATTTGTAACTACAGGAGGTTCAGCTAAAACATATTTTCTCACATACATCTGGAAGGGTCAAATTGTATCTTGTGAGATAAGTAGCAAATTGCCTCCCTTCCCCCCCCCCCAACCTTTATTCACTTTTCCTCTATATCATTCACAAACCACACAGGCGCATTCACTTATGAACTCACATGTTTACATATCACCATGTTCCAAGTGGCTTTAAACAATATTTTTCAAAAGTATTTGTAAAAGGAAATGAATGAATCAGAAATCCCAGTGAAGTGAAGTCAATGGTTTGTGTCTCTCTCAACTTTAATTCTGAGTATTTTATATAAACCATAATAGTTCATTTAGACTGTTATCATAAAATAACATCAAGTAGAAAATCAAGACTTATAAACAACCAGAATTTATTTCTCACATTGCCTAGAAGATTGGAGAGAACATGACAGATATCCAGAAGCCTCGATGTTCTATGGTTGGAATCTGGATTGCTCCATTCAGGCTCATGTTTTGAATGTTTACTCCCAGAGCGGGGTGCTGAAGTCTGGGAAGATTTTAGTAGGTGAAGCTGGCTATGGTTCCAGCCGCCTGTTGTTTACCACTAGGTGAACAGCTGCTACTGAACATTCCTGCTGCCAAAGATAGAGCTGTTTCTACCACTGTGCTTTTCTCAATATGACAGACTGAAATTATTCTGAAGCTGTGGTTCCAAATCAGCCTTCTTCTTTTCAGTTGGTTCAGTTAGTTCTTGTGACAACAGCGACAGCTCCAGGGGATACATCTACAACACACTGTACACCTAAGGTTCAGGAAACATCACAGAAAATGGGGATGGAAAGATTTTTACAGCCAGAAGACAAGATGTCTACAATAAGGTAGTGTCTTCTATATGTGGCAGGGAAGCTGTACCCACCACTCCTCAAAAATATGCTCATCTAAAGAAAGAGTTGAACAGGCCGGGCGGTGGTGGCGCACGCCTTTAATCCCAGCACTCGGGAGGCAGAGGCAGGTGGATCGCTGTGAGTTCGAGGCCAGCCTGGTCTCCAAAGCGAGTTCCAGGAAAGGGGCAAAGCTACACAGAGAAACCCAGTCTCAAAAAAACCAAAAAAAAAAAAAAAAGAGTTGAACAATGGCATCACCATTTAATATACCAACATGGATATAGAAAATCTCACAAAGGCCTACCCCTAGATGAAGAGCAACAGGCAATCAATTGTTGCTGAGAGAGGAAGAATTGATCTTCTCCAGGGATGAGCCCCTTGATAGTCTATCTAATCCCGAGTGGTCAATCCTAAACAAATATACATATGAGCAACACTAAAAGAAATCAACAAACTGTATTTATATAGGCATGCGTGTGTGTCATTCATTTATTATTGAGAATTTCATACCTGAGTACATCATTTACATTACAATTAAAGAAGCCATAAATTTGAGAATGAGTTGGGTGGGACATGGGAAAAGTTAGAAATGATGTATAAATGCACTATTTATGTATGAAATCCCCTTAAATAACTTCAATTGAAAAAAGTACAATATAGAAAAGAAAAGTGACTAATACATAACATCTGATGAGGACCTGTTTTGAAAATAAAATATGGTACATTCCTATGATGCCCCCGCCTTTAGGGGGGGGGGTTGGAGGTTTTCTCTCAGAACTGTATTGTAAGAACGTTGATTTCTGATGAATGCTTTGACCTCATGATCTAACCGCCTTCTAAGTGCCCCACTTCTGAACCCCATCACAATGGGGATGAAGTTTCAACTTATGGGTTTCAAAGTGAGACATATATTTAGCAAATGGAATCAAGGTTATATAACTTTTATACTTCTCTAACTTATCAGAATGTCTTTGAGATCTTACCATGTTCTAGTATGAATTAAGAATTTTTACATTTTATGGATGACTAGCATTTGCTGTATGTGTGTTTTTTGTATCCATTTTTATGAATTTCAGTTTTAACATATCACTAAGTGTAATAAATAATATACATTAACTGATAGTACTTTATCCTATATGACTTATAACCATATGGTCTTGATCATTATCTCTTCTCTTATTCATTTTGATAAATAATTTTATATTCTTTTCTGGGTGCTTTTTGTGTGTTCTTTCTCTGAGGAGATGACTATGTTTTTAAAAACCATGCTGAGAAGACTATCATTTCCACTTTTATCAAGAGTCATTTCATCTCCTTTTTTATTAAAATATTTTTGGAGAATTTCATACACAAATACTACATTTGCATCACTTCCACCCTTCCTTCTCTTCCCTCCAGCTCCTCCCATTTTCCTCCAACTCCCTCTCTAATTCATGACCTTTTTCCTTTATTTATAATACACACACACACACACACACACACACACACACACACACACACTATTGAATCCATCCAGTGTTTCTTGTACATAAATATGTTCAGAGCTGACTACTGGAGGTTGAGTCTTATCAGGGGGATTGTCCCTGGAGACAACTGATTCTCCTCACTCAAAAGCCACTGACTACCTGTAGCTCTGCATCTAGAGGTGGGACCTTTTGAAATTTTTCCCACTATACTGATATGTCAATTTATGAAAATTAATATTACCAGCACCCAGGAGCACCTCATCTGCTGTCTGGACATTTCATATCAAAGGGAACTGCTGGATACAATTCTATTTTATCATACCTTGCCTAGCCCTGGTTCAGATCCATCTAAATAGCCCTGATATATACCCACCTGTGCGTGTCTTTGTGCTTACATGTGTTGAACATTTATATTGGACATGTTCCTAGAGTAGAGGCTAGGATCATAAAAGGCCTGAAGTCAATTTTAGTTAATATTTTATAAGTTTTCTAAAGTGGCTATAGAAATTTATACATCCATTAGTGAGACATGACTTGCAGTGGCCTGCTGTCTTACCAAATTTTTATTTTTATTTAGTCATTCTTTTTTTTTTTTTATATTAACAGTGTTTGTCCAGGACTGGAGAGATGGCTCAGCAGTCAAGAGCCCTGCTTGGTCTTCCAAATGACCTGAGTTTAGTTCCAAGCACCCCCATGAAAGCTCACAATTATTTGCAACTTGAATCCAAGGGTATCTGATGCACTCTTCTATGTTCTTTGGGAACTGAACACACTTGGTGCATAGGCATACATGCAGGCAAAACACCCATACACATTAAAAAAGAAAAGAGAAAACAAATGGAGTTTTTTTCTTTACTTCATAATGTAGCCATTGTTTGTTTAAATTCTTAGAGACAGGAACTTGCTATGTATCCCAGGCCAACATTTAACTTGCAGTTCTTTTGCCTCTACCTCCCAAGCGCTTGAATTATGGACATATACCACTGACCTCACCACCACCACCACCACCTCCTCCCCCGCCCCCCGCCGTGTGTGTGTGTGTGTGTGTGTGTGTGTGTGTGTGTGTGTGCACTTGTGTGTGTGCACATGCGCATGTGTCTGTGTCTGTGTCTGTGTGTTACTGGAAAATAGAGTAGGAGCTCTCAGCACAAAGCCTCAACTTTATTTATTCCTAAAATCTAAAATGTGTTCTGAAGCATCCAGGCTACTGATACAGCCCCTGCTCTCAATTCAGCTCAGGAAACTTCCTTCGGGAAGGAAGAAAACCTGCAGGAGTTTTATTCTGAAAGACAAGGTTTCTGAAGCTAGTGCTACACAACTGTAATCTCTGAATTTGGGAGCCTGAGTTAGAAGAACAAATTTGATGCCAGCCTGGGATGCATAAAGATGCTTAAAGGCTAGCTTAAGTACACAGAAAGATCCTACCTCAGAAAAAGAAAAATGACAAAGTACTCTGGTGTTTCTGATGAAAATAAAACTGTGAGTTCACATCTGTTGCCTTCTAGAGCAGCTTTATTGTGACATCCCAGAAACTGGTTATTCTGTTCTGTTTTTAAGGATTTGGTACAATGAAATATAATTGTCTGAAGGAGACCAGCTCCCTCTTAATCTCCCAGGGTACTCTTGAGCAGGGAGAAATGATGAATTTGTAAATAAAAGGAGAGAGAGAGAGAGAGAGAGAGAGAGAGAGAGAGAGAGAGAGAATAGCCTCAGGAGGGCCTGGGTCCAAACCCACCAGCCCCTTCTGTCTCTACTTAAGGGCTTTTTAAAGGAATGCCAAAGGGTGGAGCAAAAGACCTTCCCCCAGCACAGCCAAGTGCAGACCACCCCAAATAACTGATGACCTTGCACGTGGACAAGCCATCCCCTAATGCAGCCCTGCGCTGTGTAAAGCAAGCTCAGATCTCACTAGGAAACCTTTGTGGGCTCCCACAATTGTCATAATTACAGATGATCCCATCTCCTCAATTAACATATCTATATGACTGTTTTCTTTCCTACTCAATTTTAGACCTTGGAAAGAAAGGCTTAGTCTTATTCTTACATTTTGAAATTGATCTATAGAGTTTTAAGGTAAACACTTTAGTAAAAGGTTATCAGCTAGTCTAAAAGCTTTTCCTGGTTGGGCTAGGAAAATTGAGCTCCAGGACCTTACTCAGTCAAGTACTTGTTATAAAAGTATAAAGTCCCAAGTTCAGAATTGCAATGCTCAAATCAAAAAGTCAGAAGTGGTAACACTGACCTGCAATGCTAGCACTGACCTATAATGCTAGCATGGATGGAATGAAGACAGAAGGATCCCTAGAGCTAACTCAGTCGGTAGAGCATGAAACTATTAATCTTAGAGTTGTGGGTTTGTGCCCCACATTGGGCGCCATTTGTAGTTGGAAGTTTTCCTGTGTTCCACCTGGTCCACAGCCGCTCATACCCAAGTAAACACACAGAGACTTATATTAATTAAAACTGCTTGGCCATTAGTTCAGGCTTTTACTGACTAGCTCTTACACTTAAACTCTGTCCATTTCTGTTAATCTATATGTTGCCACATTTTCCATGGCTTTACCTGTGTGTCATTACATGCTGCTCCCTGGATGGTGGGCTGGCATCTCCTCCTTAGTTCTGTTTTTCCTTCCCAGAATTCTCCTGTGTGCTTATTCTGCCTATACTTCCTGCCTGGCTACAGGCTAATCAGTGTTTTATTAAACCAGTGTACAAAACCATTATTCCACAGCATGACTCTCTTTTAGAATATGATATTATAACTCCTCATAATACAAGAAACATATTCCTTTATTACTCTTTTTGAATCTAGGAAGTCTTGGTGACTTGATTTGGTCAATGGAATACAGAAAAGGGATGATGTGCTAGTTCCAAACTTAGGTTTCAGGAATCCATTTGCTGTCTTGGAGCTCTGCCATCATTATGCACTGCCTCAGGGAAGCAGAAGATCAGAGAACAAATGGAGGGAGAACAGTGCTCTAAGCGTCAGTGGTCTGATTCAACAAATGAAGTCACTGCATTGTCATCAGAGCCATGACCAACCACAGCTAACCACAGAGAGGTGAGTCTGCAGAGGAAGACAATGGCTTAGATGACTCCTGAGCAACACTAAAAGTAAGTTGCTTGAAGACACCAAATTTCATTGTTTGTACTGCTCTATAGCTAATTGGTACAGACTGCAGAGGCTGCACACAGTTATGGGAAGAATAGACCACCATAAATGCTGCTCTTTTTTCAGTAAGAAAGGTATGGTTGATGAACTTTATGCTCTCCAAGAAAAATTCAACTGATTATAGTAGCAGTTGATAACTAGAAAAAAATAGCAAATATTGATGTTTTCTGTGACTCAATATTAACTTGGATTCATATTTGGTTCTAAGTTTCAGATCTTCCAAGTTGTTTTGATGGGAATTATTTCTGCTTTCTTGTTTTCTGCTCAGGAAAATGGAGATGATGACAGCATTGACTTTGCAAGGCCAAGAGCCTAATCTCAGGCGAGGACTCAAGTTGCATTTTCCTGGTTCCATGATAAATCAGCTCTGTGACCTCAGCCAAGTACTTTAGCATTTCAGAATCTTGTTCTCTGGGCTATGAATTGGTCACAATAATAATCTCTATGGACCCAGAGATAAACATTAGGTGGACCTTGGGGATTCCCATGGAAGAAAGGGAAGGATTATAGGAGCCAGTGGGGTCAAGGACATAACACATGGCTCACAGAATCAACTAAACAGGAATCATAGGGGCTCACAGAGACTGAGGTGACAATCAGGGAACATGTATGGTTCTGACCTAGGTCCTCTGCATATATAGTATAGTTGTATAGCTTGGTATTGTTGTGTGACTCCTAGAAGTGGAAGTAGGGGTGTCTCTCACTATTTTGCCTTTATGGGGACCCCTTTTCTCCTACTGCATTGCCTCATCCAGCCTCAATATGAAGGTTTGTGCCTAGTCTTACTGTAACTTGTTATGCCATGTTTAGTTGCTATCCCTGCAAGGCCTGCCCTTTTCTGAGGGAAAAGGGAGAAGTGGATCTGGGGAGAGGAAAAGTGATGGGAGGGACTGGGGGGAGAGGAGGGAGGGAAAACCGTGGTTGGGGAGTAATATATGAGAGAAGAATAAATAAACAGATACATAATAAATGATGGTATTGATGATGATAACAATAATAATCTCTATGTCACAGCACTGATTTGAGATGAAGTTAGATGAAGCATATAAAGTCTAAGACTTGGTCTTATAAATAGTGCCCTTCATTTTATGACTTCTATCTCAATTTAAATGTGATGAACACAGGTCTACTTACACAGCCCCTTACTGTTACTTTGGTTTACTCAACACATTTACTCTCAGACAAGTGCTGCTCATAGAAAGAGATAATGTTTTGCCTTGCCATTCTTGTTTCTCATTCAAGTTTTAGTTTCTAAAGGGGTTGTGGGTAAAAATACACAATAAATATTAGCTTTCCATTTTGAATTCCTCCACAATACAAAAATCTTCATGCAAAGAGTTATAAGGCAAAGAGAGTTAACTTGACAATGGATGCTGATTAACCTCTGATATTTCCTGGATGATATATAGCACAAACAGCAGCCAGCTACAAAGATGGTATGTTAATGCTCTATACTAGAGAAGAATAAACACATAGGGTGGAATCCATTTCAGTTCAGTTTTGTGTTTTGATCAAAATCAGAGTCTGAAAAGCATAGTATAAAGACAACCACAAAGAATAGTCATGTCAAAATTGATTATTATTAATATTAAAGGGCCTTTTTCAGGAAGCACTTATTAGAAGATGTAAAAATATGACATACACGTATTTACTTTCATGAAAATATGACTTACATGATGGATGCACGTCCTATTGCCCTAAGCTATGGAAAACATCATCTATAATATTACCTATTGTCCTCTGAGAACCTTTTTAGGTCATAATTGGCATTCTACTTCTTTTGCAGCCCTCAACACAATAGTGTTTGATAGAAGATATGACTTTCCTGTTTTGCAGATGTTAAAATAGAGAGACACAGATGTGGAAGCTATGACCACACAGCTAGCAGTAGCTTTGAGACTCAGTTGACTAAATCTGATGCAGTGTTCATGTTCCTGAGATTATACAGCACCACTGTTTCAAATGTGCATAGCCACTGCATCAATTTTATACATACATATGTATATAGCACATACATATGTGTGTAGGTGTGTAGATATACATATATACACCCAATGTATTTATGTTTCATTTCCATCCTCGACTTCAACAGTTTATTTATGTTTAGTTTGAGAGTGGGGAATAAGGTAATGAGCATTTGAGGATGGGGGATAAAGTAGAGAACTTGTGGCTACCTTGTAAGTGACTCAATGATGGGAAAGATGCCTTAAATACATCACTATACTTATTCCTTAAAATACCCTTAAGTAATGGGTTAGAATTTTACTTTATAATTGCAAGAATCAAAACTTAAGGGGTTGAGTAATTTTGACAAAGGTCATGTAGCTAGTAAAGGCTGAACTAAAATTGGGACATGAATGACTCAAAAGTCTTCATTTTTTGAACTAAGTCTTTTTTTCCTCAGGAACACAGTTATTTTTGGTGTTCTAAGTGGTATGTTGCACCTAAGCTCATTAAATTTGGATAGAATGGCCTTCTCCTACTTCACATTTTCTCAGAAGCTATTTTCACCTAGGGCTTTCCTGCTTCTCTATAAATTCCCCTTAAGTACTTTCTTCTGGTTGAGTTTCAATTTGATTTGTTGAGATTCCTCTTCTCTTGCTAGAGGGAAAGTCACTGATTTACAGGGGAGTTTTAAGTGCATGCTTTTGTTTTTTCAAGTTCCTGAATGCCTCCAAATATTCACTTCTGAAGATCTGAAACTCAGAGAGGCAAAGGCCATAAACACTTAAAATGGGAGTATATTGTTTTAGTTAAAATTTATGGAGTGATTCAGGACTCCAATTCAATTTTCATAAATTGACATCAGGAGGTCTGGACAGGAAGCTTGTCTTAAAATTGCCATTCTGTGGAAGACAAGCCTTTTCAAGATGTCCTTGTTTTACTTGTTAGCAAGTTTGTGACTTCAGGCTCATCTAGAACCAGATCTCAAGCAGCCTTGTCCCTATTTTTCTTCTCATTTGATCTTCCTGTAAGCAATTTTTCAGAGCTTCATGCGTCACCACCTCCAATCTATGAGCTACACAGGCCTGGCTAAAAACATTTTTTTGATCGAAAGCTTTATTTATTAACAAAAAGTTTCTTCTACTATTCTCAAACTCTCAAAAAAAAGTATGTGAACCTCAAAACAAGTTTAGGGTGCAAATAGTTTAGTAATTTCTTCCTGTTTTTAAGTTAGAATGCTAGTTTGGCAGTCACTGGGTTAATCGATTGGTTGATACTATCTTCTCATATTTCAGTTGGGGGGGGGGCCTTGGTCTCAGCTGTAGAGGCTTGAGGGTTCAATTAAAGTATCACCGACAGTTCTAGGAATAAGTACATATGTCTTGTCTAACCATAGCCCAAGTGGCAGCACAGACATCACATAAGTGGGTCCACTTGAAGACAGGGACGATGTAGGTCAATTGTGTGCTAAGATGACATCTAAAAGTAGAGCAGGATTCTAGTAGCCATTTAATGAAAGTAAACTAAGAGCCACTCAAATGTAAAACACATCCAGACGTAGAATATCTTCTGTTTATCCAGAGACTGCCTCTGTGATCTTAGATCTTCCCTCAAGAGTGATACTTGGTAGGTTTCATTCCTCAGAGGACATCATATGGTGTAGCCAGAAGTTTCTCCAGTCTGCTTGGCCCTACAGTCCAGAAGAATCTCTTCCACCCACGTCTTGCAGCCGCTTGGTTCCAAGTAAACACACAGAGGCTTATATTATTTACAAACTGTATGGCCTATGGCTAAGAATTCTTGCTAGCTAGCTCCTATAACTTAACCCATTTCTATTTATCTATAAGTTGCCACGTGGCCATGGCTTACCAGTACTTTCACATCTTGCTTCTCCTGGGGGTGCAGGTGTCTCTCCCGCCTCTGCCTTTCTTCTTTCCTGTCTCTCTCCTTGGATTTCCCACCTGCTTCTAAGCTGCCTTGCCATAGGCCAAAGCAGCTTATTTATTAACCAATGGGAACAAAATATATTCACTGCCATGCAGAAAGACATCCCACAGCACTATGGTGACATTTTTGTTTGTTACAATTGTAGGAGAAGTATACTAGTATATAGCAAGTTGAAGCCATGCTTCTGTTAAGTGTCCTGTAGTCCAGAGGAAAACCCCATCACAGGGAATCATAATGACTCCAAATGATGAAACTGAGTTGAGAAACCTTATTCAAAATTCCTTTCAGCCCAGCAAGACTTAAAGGTTTAAGACTTAGACTTTTAGAAGGAAAGGAAGGCATGTGCCAAAGAAGCCTGTCTATTCCCCAGCCTTAGTGTTGTTCCAGGAAAAGCAGTTGTAACCTGGAATATCAGGGAACCCCAGAAAAAATGCAACCTTTGATGTCATTTGCTTATTTCTCTGTCTTACTCTCTTAGTTCAAGCAGTATCCACCCCCCCCAACACAGACATAAATGTTCTGTAAGTATCTCATTCATTAAGAGAAGACAAAGTTGAGAACTTTCTGAGTCTAAGAAAGAGTAGTTCTTAAGTAGAAGTTAAGTGTTTCTGTAATTCACTTAAAAAAGATGTCTGATCAGTCTGTGTACACCATAAGTCACCTCTAAATATCCCATCAAACTTTTCCTCTTTTATTCTAAATTAAAATTTTAAGAATTGTCTCCTTAGTTTTCTATGTCCTGCTTAAAGTTGGATTATGCTATTACTTAGTATAATTTTTATGTGTTTATTATGTTAGGTTTTTTTTTTTTTATAAATTCCCAAAGGAAATATGGTATGTTCTTATTTATCAGTCAAATATTAGCTAGGGTAAATGCACTGAGTTGACCAGCACTGTTTAAATTTCTATGGTGGGAAAATAGCTGGTAGGGAATTTGAGACATTTGGATCCAACTGCCAACTTTCCCATTGACTATGTGACTTTCCCATTGACATGTGACTATGGGATTTCTTAGCTTGTGTTAATCTGTGAAACAAAGATGTTAGATACAGGATAGGCTCTCTTAGATTTTTATTTACTGAGTAATATAATTTCAATTTGATCCTGTCTAAAAGAGTAAAACCAAAAGAATCATATTGATATGTTGATATCTTTAAAGCATCTCTGCAGATATTCAACTTTGCAGTTTATCTCTTAGAAATGTGAAAAATTAGAAAGTAACTATGTGCCTACACCATGGTTAAGAGACTGAAGTAGGATCTAACTGTTGTACCATCATGCAGTGTTTGCTGTTCAAATTCTTAGGATTTAAGAATACATGTACAACTGGAAGTTTCATAATCACCATGATCCAAGGTGAATATAACACAGAGGATGATAAAAATATATATTGCTCAAGAGAAATTGCCACATTCTTGACACCTCCTATGTTACTTTGAATGTAATTAGCCCCATAAGCTCATACAGAGTGACTCTATTAGGAGGTGTGGTTTTGTTGAAAAAGGTATAGCCTTGTTAGAGAAAGTGAGCCACTGTGGAGGCAGGCTTTGAGGTCTCATATATGGATAAGCCACGCCCAATGTCTCAGACCATTTCTTCTTGCCTGCAAGATGTAAGACTCTCAGCTCTTTCTCTAACACCATGTCCACCTGCATGCCACCATGTCCCATCATGATGACAATAGACTGAACCTCTGAACTGTAAATGAACCACCTCAATTAAATGTTTTCTTTTGTAAGAGTTGCTGTGGTCATGGTGTCTCTTCACAGCAATAGAAAACCTAAATAAGACAGAAGTTGGTACCACAGACTGAGGTATTATTGTAAAAGGCTTTGACCATGCTTTTGTTTAGAAGAATCTGGATTTTGAGAGTTTGGATTAGGAAAGCAGTGGAATGCTTTAAGCACTGTTTAATGGGCCATATAAATAAGAGCATGAAAGACAGTTGTGCTAAGAGTGGTTTGAACTGTAGGGGGTTGGCTCAAGGAGTTTCAGAGGAGAAGAATATTAATATGTGGCCTAGAGAGCACTCGTGTAATATCTTGGTAAAGAATGTGGCTGCCTTTTGCCCTTGTCTGAAGAGTCTGTCTGAGGCTAAAGTGAAGAATTTTGAATTAATTCTGTTGGCAAAGGAAATCTCAAAAGAGCCTAGTATAGACTCTGTCATGTGGTTATTAGTGGTAACTCTAATGAAAATTTATAATGAATAGGAGAAAGCTGAGCAGGCTAAATTACAAAACGTAAAATTTGAGGAGAAAAGAAGTACCAGGAAGTGGAATGTAGCAAAATCCTGCATTCAAGGAGATAAACAAATTAAGAAATGGAATAAAGGGAGTGGAGACCTCTGGGCAAGATCATACCCAGTGAAGTTTTCAACTTGTGAAAAGGAATTAAAGAAAATCTTAGAGCTAGGCGTGGCGGTGCATGCCTTTAATCATAGCACTCCCAAGGCAGAGGCTGGCAGATCTCTGAGTTTGAGGCCAACCTGGTCTACAGAGCGAGTTCAGGGATAGCCAAGCTTAGGCAGTGAAGATAACCGTCCAAAACAGAAAGCTGGTGAAGATGTAAATGAACGAGGGGGCCATGTTCCAGCCCTAACAAGCAGTAGAACTTGGCAGCTTTGGCCACATGGTTCTGTCTTTAGAGTTAAGGACAGAAGAAAGAGGTTACAGAATTTGTTTCTATGACTAAGGAAAGCAGCTGAGGCCAGGCATGTGTCAATAGTGTCCCTGAATGCAGGCCTAGAGAGGCCATTTCATAAAGCTGTGAAGTTGAAGCTTGGATTGCCTTGGAAACCCCGAGATGTTGGAGATGTCAGAGCTGTGGGATAACTGCCAACGAGAACTGCTAACAGGGAGTAGAACCAGCCCAAGAGAAAGAAGTGTGTTGAAGTCAGCAAAGCTGCATGGAGTTGAAGATATGAAGAACATTTTGACATCAAACATGGAGATGCAGAGTTTGGAGTTTGCCCAGTTGGCTTTGGGTCTTGCTTTTGTCCAGTATTTCCTCACTATGCTCCCTTCCCTATGATTTGGAACAGTAATTATATCCTATGCCATTATACGTTAGAAGTATGTGATCTTTTTTATTTTTATTTTATAGGAATTACAGTTAAGATATTGCACGAATCTCAGGAAACTTTGAACTTTGAACTTTAAAACATGGTTGAGACTGTGATAGATTATGGGGACTCATGTTGGACTACATGAATTTTGCTTTATGATATGATTACAAGCTCATTGGTGCCAGGGAATGGAATGTGGTAGTTTGAATATAATTGGCCCCCATAAGCTCATAGGACATGGCACTATTAAGAGGTGTGGCTTTGTTGGAGTAGGTACGTCCTTGTTGGAGGAAGTGTGTCATTGTGGAGGTGGGTTTTGAGATCTCATATATGATCAAGCCATACCCAGTGTCTCAGACCACTTCTTGTTGCCTGCAAATATAGAACTCTCAGCTGCTTCTCTGCTACCATGTCTGCCTGCTTGCTACCATGTCCCATCATGATGACAATGTACTGAACCTCTGAACTGTGGAGCAAGCCACTCCAATTAACTGTTTTCCTTTGTAAGTATTGCCATTGTCATGGTGTCTCTTCATAGCAATAGAAACTCTTAAGACATAAATCCTGCCTTAAGTGCCATGAATATACTCATGGAATACTAAGAAATAGAACAGGCCTTGTACCAACATCCAGTACCATCTTGTCAACAATTTGACCTCTACCACTTTGAAAGTAGACCATTCACCTCTGCTCATATCCTCATATGATGAGAACTGGAGTCATTGTCTATGACCCCATGAAAGACTCAAAGCCAAGGCTACCTAAGTAACTATTTTCTTCACCATTAGAAAATTATAAATAATAAATGTTTATTATTGTTTTAAGCCACAATAAATAGTAAATACATAGTATCAGAATGAAGTAATATAAATTAAATAAAAATGTTAAAAGTAAACATAGAAGCTAAGGGAATGAAAGAAAAATGAATGACTGAAGTTATAAATATAATGATGGGACCTTGGGTACAAGATGTAATGATTTTCAATGTGGAGCCCTCAAAGTAAATATTGTCAGTTTGTCTTTCATACTTCTGGACATGCCACTAGAGTACTGATGTAGAAAAGGTCTGGTTGAGTATGATTTGTTTGTTCAGCCATTCAGAAGTCAGAATACTTGAGAAGTGTAGTCTTGGACTCATAGTACCTTTCCTATTACGTCAGTGTAGAGTGTGAGGTTTCTCTAATAATGGTACCAATGCCTTTAAAAACTCTGGCATTTTTTTTCTATGTCTACTTTGTTTGAAACTTAACAGACTATGAGACATGATAACAAAATGTCAGGAAATAAGGAATGTAGTCAATTCAACTTGAGAGGGAGATGTGACCAGGGAATCCTGGGAGGAATTGGAGGGTGGAAAATGTCAATCAATCAATCAATCATTCAATCAATCAATCAATCAATCAATCAATCAATCCTGGGAGGGAAAATATAAATAAATAAGTAAATAAGTAAGTAAGTAAATAAGTAAATAAATAAATAAATAAATAAATAAGTAAATAAATAAATAAATAAATAGGTAGACGTTTTGGACAAAAAAAGAAGTGCATGGAAGGAATGCAGAAAGCTGGGAAAAGGAAACACCCTTCATATTTTCTGTCCTTTTTCTGGTACTGGCCTGACATGGGGAAAAGTTTTGGGTCTATCTGGTAGATGATTCCAAAAACCTACAACAATGCCTACCACGCAGTTAATATTCATTAAGTATTTGTTGAGTGGAACTACATTGAACTGAACTGCTTTGAGAAAATGATATATTTTCTTGAGTCTCTGAATTCATACTGTTTAAGTTGATCTCATTCATTCTGTAAAGAATAGCCAGAAGCAAAAATTAGACTTTGTAACCGATAACACAATGTGCTTATGTTGGACAAGAATCAATTCTGTTCTGTTCTGATCATTGTCTGGCATTTACTATGTAGGGGAGCACTGCAACGTTCCCTGTGTAGTGTAGATGAAACTTTCTGTTTCCAGATCACCGTCTTGACAGGCAATCTGGAAACTCACACTCATCAGGGAATTTTTAGTTTACTGCTAAATATGTGGTCCAATCTACCACAATATAAAATCAACTCCAGGATTATTTTTAGTACTAGTATTATTGTTTATTATTATTATTATTATTATTATTATTATTATTTTACCTTTAATATTATAATTGGAAAAATATGTATATCTCTGGAGATGTTTACAGGACAAAATAAAATTTGAGTAGAGGGCTTGGCTTGTAGTTAAGTGGCAGACTGCTTGCCTATCACATGAAAACCCTGGATTCAATAGCCAGAACTGTGAAAAAATACATAAAAACAAAATTTGAGAGGCCCGCAAGGTACAGTAGTACATGCTTATGATTTCAACCAGCACTTAGAAGGCAGATACAGAAGGATTATTAGTTCAGTGCTAGCCTGGGCTACACTAGCAGACACCACCTCAATATATATATATATATATATATAAAGTTTCACAGACATCCTCCCCAAACCCAACTCCTGAAAGAGATGATTTGGGAGGTGAAGATAACTCTGAATGAATAAAACTTCTCTTACAATTAACCCAAAAAATTTTAAAGTAGAAAACAATAGATAAAAAAGGGAGAGAGAGGAGAGGGAAAGGGAGAAATGAAAGGAGAGGGAAGAAGAGATGGAAGGTCTTCGACTGGGTCCTTGAACTTGATTTTCTCACTTCAGCCCAGGAATACTGATTAACCCCCTGGTGATTACCTCTCTGTGAGAAGCCTACCCTTCAGGTATCATCTAACACTTCCAGGCAGCCTGGCACACCTCTGTTAAACTGTTAATAAGTGTTATTTACTATAGCTCCTTAAATTTTGCAGTTTGTGTAGCAATTTTACTTTTTTTTTTTTTTTTTACAAAATTTACAGTTGGCTAAAAAGAACAGTTGAAAATTCCTTCACGATAAATGAATTATTTTAATCTTCTGCAGTAAAATGTACCTTATTCTCAGATTAAGTCCCAAGCAACCAAACACATTAAGAGTTTCTTTCATACAGTAACCTAGTCTTATATTCTATACTTTACTTACTTTAATACAGTGTGAACAGCTAGTACACAATAAAACACCACAAAATGGAATGTCTTAAAAACTATAGGGCCAGCTGGTGATTATTCTGATCTTAGATGAGCTCCCTGACACATTTGTGTCCAGCTGGAGATGGGATAGTTCACCAGGCTGATCTTGAATGGATTGGCTAGTATATTTGGGGATTAAATATATAGTCTGGTTAAGGATGGCTGAGAACTGAAGGAATTAGGTTGTCTTAAATTTTGAAAAAAAATATTTTTAATCAATAAGACAGACAAAGGGACATGGCTTATATCAAACTTGTAAACAAGAGCACAGTAAAGTCATTGAACTAGACCACTCCATGTGAAGAAAGAAAGGTTTATTAGAAAGCAAACTGCCAAGTCAGAAAAAAAGAGCAAGATGGAAGAAAAGCAAGATTTTATATGACAGTCACAGGATGGGGTTTTTTGAGCTGATACGGGCTGTTTGGATGAATGCCCTTGCCCAAGGTAGTCGACATCTGAACGTGGATTAAGGGAGGTTTCTGACAGATTAAGAGAGGCTCCTGGTAAACAGAAACCTACCCTTAGGCTGGACAGGGGTGGGACATGCCTTTAATCCCAGCACTTACTCAGGAGGCAGAGCCAGGTGGATCTCTGTGAGTTCAGACCTGGTCTACAGAGCAAGATCCAGGACAGGAACCAAAACTACATGGAGAAACCCTGTCTTGAAAAACCAAAAAAGAAAAAAAAGAAATCTCCCCTTAGGCCTCTGTTTGCACAACAGCAGTCCTTCCGTTTACCTGGCCAAAGACCTCCTGTTTAGGATATTGTTATCATCACTGCCACTGTGAGGGTGGGACAGGCACTTTGTACCTAACATAACTCTCACACTAAACCCATACAGAATTCTCTTACCTGCTTCCAATCTATTTGACAACAAGAAACATAAAGTTTCTGAATAAGCCCATTATGAATGTTCCTCTTAGATCTCTAAGACTGTACGTGTAGGCCCTCCTGGATCCTAATTTGGACAGAAAAGCACCAGATGCTTCTTTTTTTTTTTTTTTTTTTCTGAGACAGTGTTTCTTTGTGTAGCTTTGGAGCCTGTCCTGGAACTCAATCTGAGGCCCGGCTGGCCTCGAACTCAGAGATCCGCCTGCCTCTGCCTCCCGAGTGCTAGGATTAAAGGCATATGCCACCACCACCCGGCATAAAAGAGATATATTACTTCCCACACCCCCCCCCCAAACAGGGTTTCTCTGTGTAGCTTTGTGCCTTTCCTGGAACTCACTCTGTAGAACCAGGCTGGTTTTGAACTCACAAAGATCTGCCTGCCTCTGCCTCCGGAGTGCTGGGATTAAAGGTATGCGCCACCACCGCCCAGCCAGAGGCTTCATTTTACACATAAGAACTACTTGGCCTTGACCAAGGCAAATTTACTGAGTGAAATTGGGTATAAGGCTAGAGGAACGGGTTGTATGTTAAGAGCAGAGAACCATTTCTTCTTGAAGAGACCTGGGTTCAGTTTACAGCATCCACATGGCACCTCTTGACATTCTATAGCTCCAGTTTCAGGAAATTCAATACCTTCTTCACACCTCCATCGGCACCAGGAAGACAGGTGGTGCACAAACATACATGCAAACAAAACACTCATACACACAAAACAAATAAGTTTAAAAAATTTTAAAAATATAAATAAAATTGGATATAGAGACTTGGGGAGCTGTTAAAAAGTTCTCAACAGATTTCATGGAACTTTCTACAGATTTCAGTACTGTCTTGCTATAAAGAGTTGATGGCTCCCAAAGAGTCTTTGATCACAGCAATGTATTTGGTGAAGTTGTCACCACTCAGGAGTGTTGATTCTATGCACTGAAGCTCCCAGATTTAGGGTCTCCCATAAATGCATACAAGTGAACTAAAATATGCTGTTTGTCTGTAAGATGGCTACCATCACAGAGAGAGGAGCACATAGGAAACCATAGTTAAGAAGATCTTGATCTCCCTGTCTCAATTTCTTTATCTGTAAGATGAGGAGATCCAACTAGTCAAGGCAAAAGTCCCTTTCTGCTCTTCAGTTCCATGATCCCTTTGGTTAACAAGATTAAAAGTTAAGAGTTATAAATAAAAATAAGTATATCCAATTTCCTTTCCTGTCTACCCAAATAAAAATAAGACATTGATAGACTGCAGCATACTAATTTCTTTTCCTTTTCCCCTCTTATACTTTAATCAAACATCTACTGGTTTCGCTATTTTGGAACCTAGGGCCTATGCTGGGACACTTTGCTCAGCCTTGGTGTAGGGAGGAGGGCACTGGACTTGCCTAGGCTATGTCTACCAGGCTGGGCTGACTCCCCAGGGGAGACTTTGCCTTGGAGGAGGTGGGAATAGGGGGTGGGTTGGGGGGGAGGGCTGGGGTTGGGAGGAGGAGGGAGAACGGAGAAATCCGTGGCTGATATGTGAAATTAAGTTAAATATAAAATAAAAATATTTAATAAAAAATCTACTGTTAATCCCAGTGGTTGTGAATAAGACTACTACCACAGTTCAGAGTCAAATTTAATTAAATACGGGCCAGGTTGATAGACTCTCTGGCCAAGTCCATTTCTAGTTCACAGAATATGGTTCCAAATCATGTTTTGCAGGAGTTTAAGAAGGCCAAACCCACAATTCACATTTTCTATCAAGTCCAATCAGGGTCAAGTAAGCATCATAACGTATTTCCAACCTGTGACCTCCTGCCCATATGATTAAGCACATCAATACAAATGGGTTGAACAAACTTGTTTAGCAGAGTGAAAATATGTGCCTTGTTATTTCCCATAAACAACAGCCTCCAGCATTTCAGGACCTATCTGTCCTTGGGCAAGGGCCTTGCAGATCAGAGGCATTTTTGTTTCATGGATCTCTTAGATATAGTAATTAAAAGTTAAAATGTAACTTTGGCTTTCATACTGCCTTTTAAATCTCCATTTTGTAGAAGATACTAATCCTGAATAACTTCTTCTATCTTCCCATATGGGGTATGATCAGTCTCAGCCAAGACCCATTAAGGCTTGCTAGTGCTGGATTTTGGGGGGGTTTAGGAATAAGGTAAGCCTTAACAAAGCCTCAACTCTAGGAAGGACCCTTTGTGATAAAGTATGGTTCTGTCTTGTAAACAGTGACTTGGGGTGCCATCAAATTCTCTTACATACCAGCATATTCTCCTCCAGTCCTGAGTACCCCTATGTACCCCTATCCATTTTCTGGTGGATTTCTCCAAACAAATTTACCAAATTTGCTATTGGTTTATAACATAGTATGGGGTATTAGAAAACTAGTGTCAAATCCTCTGTAGATTAAAGTTTCATCAAAAAAAAAAAGTCAACCACCCATGGTCTCAAAAATATGAGAATACCCTAGGACAGTTGTTTTCAATCTTTCTAATGCTGTGGCACTTTAGTATAGTTCCTAATATTGTGGTGACTCCATAAAATTATTTTCATTGCTACTTCATAACATGTTTGCTACTGTTATGAATCGTAATGCAAATATCTGTGTTTTCTGATGATCTTACGTGATGTCTGTGAAAGGGTCCTTTGACCCCAAAGGGGTCATGATCCATAGTTTGAGAACTACTGCTCTAGGAAGTTATTCTAGATTCATGTTGAAGATTTTATATCAGGCTATTATGTAAATAGGAATAGAACACCCCTGACTTGTTACCTAAGCCCTGGGACACCATTAAACCAAATCCTACTTGGAGGTGATATCTAGCGGTTGGAAGTATATGATGGTGGATGGTAGGGGTAGAAGGCCAGGATCCATATAGAAATGAAAGGTTCTCTTCAATATCAATATGAAACCTTCAGCTTCTTTCTGCTCTCACATTCTCTGAAGACCTGTGGTGGCAAAGTAGGGGGCGTTTTTTGTAGATTGAAAGAGCCTCTGAGGACCGCAGGACTTTATTTCTCAAGTCAAGTGGGCAGAGATGATTGATGAGATGATGCTAGTTGCAAATGTATGTAGTAGATGGAAGGCACAAGGCCCTAGTGAGAAAAGCAGCCATAGAACATGTGGAAAGAAGGAATTACCAGCAGCTTTACAGATGATTTCTGGAGCCCCAGACAGAGCAAAGGAACAGCAGGGAAATGTTTTCGAAGGAGGGCACTAGAGACTTCTGTGTGGGCCAGACATTGAAGACCAGACCCCATTGTCCCTGGGAAGCACAGAAAGAGACCTTAATCCAGGAGTCTGCAGGCAGAGACCCATGTTCAAATGGTGCCCCAGAGACTTGGTATTTGTGTGGCTGTGGGAAGGTAATTTTGGCATCTGCAAGCCCATCTCTCACGAACATAATGAAGATAATACTACCTACCATCTAGGCTGGGCGTGGTTAAATTTGACTCACAAAATCCAGATGAATTTGTGAGTTTTAAGACTTTTACACTGAGATGCCAGAGGGCTGACACTTTTCAAAAACTTTTTCTGTGCTCAATGTCTTAGGGATTTCTAAAATAATCTAAACCAAAAAGTCCACCACAATAGTTTCCTTTCAAAAGTGCAAACCATCCAACTGTCTCTGAATTCACTAAAATTTTAGTCTTCAGCTTCTATATTATATATCTTCAATATGTTACCTGTATTTCTTTGAAATCTTGATATGAGAGGAAGGCAAAGATGAGAGGGGAGGGAAAGGTAAAGAAAAATACTAAACAAATTAAAACCAAATCTTCGTAGGCAAACTTCACTTTCTCACGAAGGATTTATAAGTTAACTAATGCGAGCAGTAATATTGTTTACAGTTCAGGGAGGAAGCTGTTTACTATAAGGAAGTAACAAAGACGAGAGTGGGAACAGGAAACTGAAGAGAGGAAGCCGTTTACAAGCCCTCAGAAAACACACACAGATGGAAGTTAATGAAAAGATAGGGAAGAAGGACGTCCAGTGTGACTCGGGATCCAAATGTTAAATTGCATGATGGCCCGGGCACGTACTCCATTGACTTATTTCTGTGTTCTTGATGTGATCTGTACAGATAAAATCCAATGCTTTAGAATCTTCTCCACTGGTCTCTTGGTTAGTGAAACTACTCACAAGCATTTGAATCCTACAAAGAGTGAAGTCAACAGAAACTCAGAGAAACATGCAAGGGAGGAAAACTCCAAGGACTTATTAGAGATTTTACAAGCCAAAGCTAGGCCCCTTTTTATTTTTTCTTTTCCCTTTTGCACGATCATGAGTTGATCCAGAGCATGGAGCAGAACCCGGGGTTCACACATATATTTATTTAGTTAGCAAGACATTCCTATTTTTACAGCTTCAAGTTCTTAACTTTCTTGTTAGCAAATGTTAACAAGGTTTAAAATGAATAAAGTGGGCTGTGGCATGTAAGAAATTTTGGCTTATCCTGGCTCTTTCTTTTTTTATACCTTTGTTCAATGAAAATGTCCTACTGACAGGCAGAGTGTCTGGGCAAGTTTATAGATAGTGTTCCCACCTCAGGGCCACAAGGTCACAGATTCATTCCTGATTCTATTTAAAAAACACTCAACAATGGCAAGTTTGTGTGTGCTTTTATGAGTGGGAGCTGTTTTATACGATCCCTGATCTTAAAGATACTCTAAGGAATCTTGTGGGCATGTGAGGCTGTGAATTGGGGTGCTTGGTGTAATGTTAGGGAGCTTCGGGAAACATGGGTAAGAACTGACTCTAACAGCTCTCAGACACTGTGTCTACATAAGGCCCAAAAGCAGTTTGTGTTCATGGTGGTCATCAAAAGTACTTGAAAGGCATTTCAACCTGCTGTCCCGACATCAGTTTGCCAGTAGCCATAAAATGAAACAAGGCAGAGGGAAGGCAAGGAAAGGAAAAAGAAAAGAAGCAGACCTCATTTGATTCATACAGATGTTTTATAACTGTATTAGTCAATGCAGGCCTTTTTCTCCTAGGTAGAGCATAAGTATGGCTTCTGAGAAGGTACTCTCTCCCAGCATTTTTGAAGCCCCACGAGAATAGGAGTAAAATAGCCACCAGCACTCTAATGAGCAAACACAGGACCACTCCTTGGAGAATGACTTAGTCAGAAGGCTTCAGTGGCTTTCTGCAGTGTGGTAGCAGAAAAATAAAAATCCCTCAAATTTAGTATATATGTATATATTTGTATGTGTGTGTGTGTGTGTGTGTGTGTGTGTGTGTGTGTCTGTGTGTCTGTGTCTGTGTTTGTGTGTGATTTCAATGAATTATCAGGCAAAGGATTATACTTTCTGAGTTTCCTTGTTAAATCTTTGCAATGAAGATGGGTAATGATTTCAATCAAAGCATTTGCCACTCCAGAGCATCAGATGGAAGTGGTAATTTAAAGCATAGCAGTTTTCTATTCTTTTTATACAAATGATGCATATAAGTATCTCTTTTAGCTAAGGATGCTATACACTCTATGGTATGGTATGTATGAATGTCTCCCTTGAAACTGTATCATGGTTGTCCAGATCTCTCTCACTCCTAGGCAAAAAACCTATCCTCGCCCCATGGCAGCCTCTATGGTATATTGTAGCATGAATCTTAAAAGTTCTTATTAATAAAATCAAACCTGAGCCAGGTATTGGGGTGAACTGGAAGATCAGAGAACCATAACAAGCCACAGATACCTCACCTCACTGGATCCTCAGCTGGTCTTGTTTCCTCAGACTGGAGGCCTCTGAGTCCTCATCCAGAATGGGTCTCAGTTGAACTGCTGCTAGAAGCCTGAAAGCTCAACCAGCCAAATGCTTAACCAGGCCAAATGCTTAACCAGCCAAATGCTTCTAGTTCCTGGTCTTCACGCCTTATAAACCTTTCTGCTATCTGCCATCACTCCCTGGGATTAAAGGCTCACTTCTTGGGATTAAAGGCATGTGCCACCATGCCTGGCTATATCCTTGAACACATGGATTTCTGCCTCTGGAATGCTAGGATTAAAGGTGTGAGTGCCACCATTTTCTAGCCTTTGTATCTAGTGGCTGTTCTGTCTCTGACCCCAGATAAGTTTATTAGGGTGCACAATATTTTGGGGAACACAATACTACCACAGTATATGGTGTCCCACATCATGTGACACCTTTCATAGGAATAGGAATACTTCATTATCCACAGGACATTGGTTTCAGGGCCATCTATAGAAATCAAATTCTGTGTATGTTCAAATTCCTTTTATGGAAAAGTTTAGTGTTTGTCTAGAACCAATGTACATCCTCTCATATACTTTAAATAACCTCTAGATTACTTATAATACATAATATAATACAAATGTTGTACAGTATTGTTTGGAAAGTAATAACAAGAAGAAGTCTGAATGTATTTGATATAGACATAATACTTCAACAAAATTTTAGACTTATTTTATGTGTATAAGTGTTTTGTGTGCATATAAGTATGTTTAACATGTGAGTATATGGTGTTCAACGAGGTCAGAAGAGGGCATAGGTTCCCCCACAACTGGAGTTACAGATGATTGTGAACCACTACTGTGTGGCTGCTGATAACCTAATCCAGGGCCACTTAAAAAAAATACAAAAGAACTATTCTTAACCCCGTTGTCATCTCTCCAGCCAGTCCTGAGACATAATATATATAATATCTTCTGTCATACATTGGTTAAGGCCAAAGCTATATAACACATGGACCTAGAAAGCCAACTCTATCTACATTGAATCCCAGGGGTGTGTGTGTGTGTGTGTGTGTGTGTGTGTATCTCCCAAACCAAATATCTGAGAACCTTTATTTAATTTCTGTTTCAACTTGTCCACCAAAGTCCAGTCCTCTATGAACAAGCACCATTTCAAACTTAGAGCACAGTACACTTATGGGTGATCAGCATTCCTGCTTTTAAAACTCAGTTTTCAAATATGCCTATGAAAAGACACTTCAGGTAATAATTAGTCATCCATATGAGCCCAATACTCATGAAGCCAATTTCTTGTCATAAATAATGTGTTCCTAGTGGTGTGGCAATGGCAAAAATGGCCCCTTAACTTCAGCTTTGGGCTTAATTCCAAGTCTCCAATAGGACTCCACCTTTAGAGGTCTGAATCCCAAAGACAGGAATTAGTCAGCTTTGGAAAATCCCATGGAAAGATCATAGGAAAAGACAAATGGCTGCAGTAGGTCAGGAAACAGGAGGATTCACTTTTAGATGACGCTCCACAGCATCGTCTGATAAACACTCAGAGCCTTTGTGTAACTAAAGGAGGTAGTTAATTATGATTCTTCATCCCATGTGCTTAGAGTTTTATAGTCAGAAAAGCATCCTTTTTATCCAGTTTGACTCACTTGAACCTCAGAGATAAGCAGTTATTTTGACCCCTTTGTAAATAAGGAGCCAGGCTACAAAGGTCCAGTGGCAGTCTTGACTTTTCACAGCTGTAATATAGCAGGACATTTTTTAAAAACACATCATTTTAATTGAAAAGCTAAAAATATTTTGCTTTATAAAGTGATTTCAGTTACCTGATAGTATCATAATGGCAGATTAAGCAGGGACTGGTGGTGTGATGTATATTGGAATCACATAAGGGGTGGTTTGAAACACAAACATTGGTCTCCGCGTTTCTTTCCATTAAGTCTGAAAACATGGCTTAGCATGGGTGTAGAGAAATCATTTTCTGAGTACGTCCCAGATAATTCTAGTAAGAATCTCTTTGTAGCAGAGCATTCATTTGGCATTTCTCTTCTGACCTTCTTCGCTGTGTTCTTGCTTTGTTTGGTTCTCTTTGGAGCTGTGTGTCCACTGTGCCCACTGTCAATGCTGAATTTTACTGTTTGCAGTAAAGATGAAACAACTGTGTGTATAATGGTAATGATAGACAGTTTCAACTTTTGGGTGACTGATGTGAAAAGACCACAATAGTTACAGAGCATGAAAAGTTTTGTGCACCATTTGCAATTAAATGAAAAGCTGATACAAGAATTTACTCTTCAATGACTCACATTTTACTTTTAAAGATCATAGAGACATGGATCCACCTGCTCATTTCAGATCTATGAGTAAAAAGTGGATGCCTTGATACCCATGGCAATATGAGAGTCCTTTGTTGGTCCTCCTTTGAATCTTCAATATGAAGAGTCTCTATCTAGTCCTTAAATATAAGCTGTGCCTTGTGCCCCCTTATTCCATATTATGGAAATGCATTTATTTGCCAACTAAGGATATAGTCATTCAGGTGGCTTTGGACTTCTATTTCTTCACTTAGCCTCATACTAATAGCTATGTGTCAAGCCTAGGCTAGATAGCTGAAGGATAACACACCTCAAGGTAACAAGGAAGGCCGTTTGGGCTGAGGCGACCCATGACTAAGAAGCAATTTTGACCAGAACCATGAAGCTCAGATTCAGAAGGCGAGAATACTTAGGAGTTCTATGGCAAAAAAGACACAAATAAAGGAAAATAGTGGAGACTTGCAGCCATTTTTTGCACAATAGACCACACCTATTTTGTTGGGCTATTATGTAAATTAAGTAAATAAATTCATAGCAAGCCTTTAGAGCCACAAATACAAGCTATTATTAATACTTTTGAGTGAATTCCATAACGGTTGGAAGGCTTCAGTTTTAACACAGCCATCACTCTTAGGAAATAATACTTATAGTTCCTACAAATAAATAGGCCCTTCTAGGATCATTCACAGTGACTCAAAGACTTACAAGTGCAATTAAACGACATAAGGAATGTCAACAGACCCCTTGTCATCCTTCTTTCATGAATATTTTATTTGGCAAAGCTACTCCTCATGCCACTGCCAAAAACATCCGTACATATTGTCTCTTCTTCTCAGACCATGACTGGAAATTTCAATGGTAAAGATGACTCACACTACAGAACTGGAAGGATTCTTTTTCCATTGTTTCTCAATCCATTGTCTCACAGCTGAATGACACAGAGAGTAAAACCCACCAGAAATATAAGCAGTGGTCAACGTGCAACAACATTTCCAAGTCTTCAGAAAGGGTTTAATCAATGTTTCTCACAGCTGGAGCTGTTCCTTTCTCTTCGGCCTCATAAAATTTCTATCTTGAGGACACCAGGTAAAAGCTTCTTATTCTTTGAAAACAACAGCCTGCTTGTTTCCTCCTTGGCTATAAGAGACTTTATTGGACTTCAGTATCTAAAGGAAACAGCTCTTGGTTAGAGAGTTCTCTTAGGGAGTCACTAGTCGGTCCTATATGGAACTGTGATCCTGAGATGAGGGTTTAGCAGATAGTCTTGAACTACGTTGTATGCAAACCAATTTAATCATTAAAAACAGCTTCCTGGCTTTCATGGTATTGTTGGGACAAGAAGTGTTTACATAGTTTAAAATGCTTGCAAGATTTCCACAGCATCATCTGTGACTAAGCAGCACATCTCTGAGAATCAGCAATGTACGCATTGTGTTGCTCCAGGGGAAAAACTGTTCAGACATTGACATAAAACTCTTGCCAATCCTAATGGGATCTGATATTGGACAAGTCCAAGAAGTAATAGTAGTCTCGGTACAAATTTGGATAGAGCCAGCACAATATAAAGAGAAAAGTGTGAGCTTGGTGTGGTGACACAAAGCTGTAAATCTGAAATTCTGCAGTCAGAGGCAGAATTGAGACCAATATGGGCTACATAGAGAGAAATTATACCAAAAAAAAAATCAAAGTAAATGAAATAAAAGGAAAATCACTTCTGCTTGGTTTCATTTAACCTAAGGATTAAAGTACTGCTATGTAGAGATAATTCATTAGCAGATAGTTCTCGGAACAAATAGGCTGGGAGACAACATTACAACATACTGAAGACTGTTGGCTAGTCTTAGTCGACTTGACACAAGCTACAGTTACCTGAAAGGAGGGAACTTCAATTGAGAAAATACCTCCATAAGATCAAGCTGTAAGGTATTTTCTTAATTAGTGATTGATGAGGGAAGGCCCAGCCCATCGTGTGTGGTGTCATCCCTGAGCTGATGAGTTCTATAAGAAAGCAGGCTGAGCAAGCCATGGGAAGCAAGCCAGTATACAACACTCCCCCATGGCCTCTGTATCAGCTCCTGCCTCCAGGTTCCTGCTCTGTTTGAGTTCCTGTCTTGACTTTCTTCAATGATGAACAGCAATATGGATGTGTAAAAAACTCTCTCCTCCGCAGTTTTCTTTTTTGGTCATGGTAATTCATTGTAGCAAGAGAAACCCTAACTAAGACACATCCTATCACTCTTGTGCACTCAGTATATTGTGACATATTAAACATATACTGAAGTCAGCTAGTATGTACTTTCCAAAATATATAAAATCATAGAATCACCCTTTGTTTTAACTTTCTTTTTTGTTTGTTTGTTTTTTGTTTTTATAGACAGGGTTTCTCTGTGTAACAGTCCTGGATGTCCTGGAACTCTCTTTGTAGACCAGGCTGGCCTTGAACTCACGGAGCTCCACCTGCCTCTGCCTCCCAAGTGCTGAGATTAAAGGTGTGAGCCACCACTGCCTGGCTTTGTTTTAACTTTCGATTAATTGAAACTTCTAGAAATGTTTAGTAGTCTTAAATATCAGTATACTGTGTCTACTATTGAGTCCTAGAAGATCACATCGCTATGACTACAGATCAGTAGCTATGGCACTAAAGTTGGCAGTGGTTCCAAAAAGGTAGAAATTCCTCCTCAAGATCCCCATTTTCCATCTTACTATTGATGCTCTTTGCTGCTCCAATCCTCTCCTTTTTTTTTTTTTCAGTGTGGGTACCTAGTCCACTTAGAGAATACAAAGGCAGGGCACCTATGTCTTCACTTCTCAGTTCTCCACACTCCTCCTGTAAGTTTCATACCTTCTACTCCTAACTTATCAGGGCTCCTCTAGACATAGGTGCTTTCCCCGAGTTTCTGAATATTGAAAAAGAAATGTGAAAAAGAATGGTACACTTATTTGTGATGCAATTGAAGAGATTTGAAGTTGGTCTTTTGGCTTTTGGCTGGAATTTTGTCATTTTATCTCATTTTGGCTATAAACTTTAAGTGAGATTTATATATCCCTTTAAAACATAAGAAAAACTGATACACGAGGCATACAAAAGGGTGTGGCCCATATTTGTGAGAATGATTTCAAAATGAAAAAAAAAGGGTCTGATTTTTAAGAGTCAGAAGGCTCCACCCCCTCTGTTCTTCTCTCTTCTTTAAACTTTATTTTCTTCCCTTTACCTAATCTTTTAATAATGTATACCATGAACAACTTCACACTATTTGGTGCTAGCTAAAATGCTATTGTCATGATTTATTTCAAGATAGACTATATCTTATAGTTTCTACTCAGGGGTGTGAACAGTGATAATAACTGTAAAGTGGAATCACATGTCATTCTTAAATAGCTGGTATTTTTAACTTTATTTTCATTTATAAAAATATTCAATAGAAATACCCTTTCAAAGTTTTAAGCCCATATCCCAATTGATTTCTCCCTCATTCCTCAGTATGAATAAGCAAAGAACTCATTATGACTCCCAGGTACAGGTTAGACTATCTGCTGCCAATCAAACAGAAATATTTATTCTATGGAAATCATCAGAACAGATATGGGAAGAGTTCTCTTTTAAGAGAGTATGAAAAGAAGAGTGGTAGGCAAATGAGTGGTTGCCCTCAGATTCTTGATTTCCATCTGCAACAAAGTATAAATGTACAATCAACTCTGCCTTGTAATGCTGAGAACCTCCCATTGTTCTCGGTCCCCCTCTTCAAAGTTTTACACGGTCTCTTTTCCTTTTTGTTGTTGTTTCTTTTCTTTGCATTCTCCACAAATATTCCTCCTAAATATGAACTCTCTGGAACTCATGACTCTTTTCCTTTAAATGATCCCAAGGGACCCAGGGATCAACAGTGCAGTCCAATGCCCAGCAGAAGTGAGGAAATGCTGGAGTTCAGGTGGGCTCTTCCAAAGATCTGCATCTGCGCTTTCACCTCCAGCCTGCAGCCATGAGGGTGCTGTCTTAAGAACTATAGGAGCATTTGATGGACTTGCCTCACAGCCCTACACTAAGTATTCAGCTCTGCTTGCAAATCATAGACAGAAGTAAATCTTAAGTCTCTTTAGAACCACCTGTTTCTCAAAGTGGCAGAAGGATCCAAGAGATTTACTTTGACTTGTCCAGGCTATGCTGGGAAGGGGTGGGAGTCTTGGGTCAGCTTATGCTGGCAACTTTCAAGGCTAGGCCTGGTAGAGAGAGAATCTAAAGCATGTGGGAGAGCACAGGTCTTGTTAGGCCCCAGGGAACATTTTGCTCAGTAGGAACTAGGACTCTGGGCCTAGGGCTGATGATTAAGGAATAACAACTCAGATACAATCCTTCCATGGAACTTTCCCCAAGGTTGCTTCCTAGGCAACTGCCCCAAGTTGACAGGTGTGAACTGGCTTTCATAGGTAGAAAGTGATTAGCCTAATCTAGTTGCTTTTGTTTATATCTTTACTCAAAAATTTCCACCATGAAAGGCAGGTCAAGGGAGTTAGTCATAATACTGCCTCTGAATTCTTGCCTGCAGTACAGGGAAGATTTACCTTAAGCCCCTGGTGGCCTTCCCAGTAAAACATTTTGGTCAGGTTCCATGCCTATCAAAGCTGATGGTTTACCTCCCATTAGCATCCAGATGGACTATGTTTGCAAACTCAGATTGAGTTTCTCATATCCTGGGATCTGCATTTTAGCTGCTAACTCAATTTAATACATTGTGTATACACAGACACACACAGACACACAGACACACACACACACACAGACACACACACACACACACACACACACACACACACAGTGCTAGCTCCTGGTTTCACATTTGCTTTGTCATGTGTCAGTATTTTCCAGAAGTCTGCGTAGCTCCCAGTTTTGAGCGCTCTAGATCACCCTTGCTTTAGAGCCAGAATCCTTCCTCAAGATACGTTTAGAATTTGTTTTCTTGCTTCCTTGGACGTTGGAATGGAAGTACACGAGCCCCTCTAAGAGGAAATATGTTGTTAAAATTCTAGTTTAACAAAAGGGACATGACTGGCTGAAACAAACTCATGTTTCTCATGAGTTCTGCAGTCTTCACTGTTCCCTCATGGGGTTTCCTTCAGGTCTCTGGTGTCCTTTTGTATCCAGGTCTGCCTCCAAACCATGCTCTTGGGAGAGCATTAACAGTCAGTCGTCCCCAACTGTAAGGAGATTCAGCACACTGTGTTAACTTACCAGGGGCAGTAAGTCCTCACTGCAAGGTGGAAGGCATTCCTGGAATTTGTGTGTGGGACTGAGAAAAGAGGTTACGCAGGAGAGCAAGGGTTGCATGAATTCCAGCTGAACAAATGGGTGAATTTGGATGGATAGAGACCAGATGGGTCTCCTTTGAAATAGGTAAGAGATAGAAACAAGGAGAAACATCTTCCCCTTCTAGTCCCAGTGTTATTCATTCAGGTCCAATCTAATCTTTATGCACTTGTGCTATGGGATGGTTTGTTTCTGTCAACTGGATACAAGCCTAGATGTATCTGGGAAAAGGGAATCTTAATTGATAAATTACTTCAATAAGTTTGTCCTGTAGGAAAGTCTATGGCATATTGCCTTGATTAAGGATTGATTTGGGAGGGCCCAGTTCACTATGATGGGCAGTGCTATCTTTGGGCAGGCAGTTCTGGGTTGTATAAGGAAGCAGGCTGAGCAAACCATGAGGAGCAAGCCACCAAGCATTATCATTCCATGTATTCTGCTTCAGTTCCTGTCCCCAGGTTCCTGCCTTGAGTTCCTGCTCTGACTTTCTTCTGTGATGGAGTGTGACCTGGGGATTATAAGATGAAATAAACCCTCCCCCCTTAAGTTGCTTCTGGTCATTGTATATTATCACAGCAACAGCAATTGTAACAAAGACAGGCCATTTAAAAAAAGCAACATTTTGGAGCTGGAGAGATGGCTCAATGGTTAAGAGTATTTATTGGTCTTCAGGGATCCAAGTTCAACGCCCAGCACCCACATGTGGCCCACAAGGGTCTGTAACTCCAGTTCCAGGGGATGTAACACTCTCTTCTGGACTCCATAGTCCACAGACATACATGTGTTACACAGACATAAAAGCAGGCAAAGTGCACATATGCTTAAAATAAAAAAGAAAACAATTAAAACAAGTTTAAAATCTAAAAATTTTCAAGTAATAGAGCAGCAGCAACTATGAAAACACAGTCATCCCCTGCTTAGGTCTTTGGCTTCTTTCTAACCGGTTTTATTTTAATCTTCACATCAGTTCTTTCAGGCACATAGATAAATATTTCAAACCTTTACCTGTCTAGAGACTTGGGATATAGCCTAACAGCTAAAGTGCCTGCCCGGCTAGCTTGAAGACCAGTTCAGATCCCCAGAAACCACACAAATGCTTGTGGGTATGGTAGCTCAGGTTTGGAGAGAGAAAGTTCCCTGACATCAACCTTGAGCCCCTGATACATGTCAATGTATGTGTGTGTGCTCCCCCCCCATACACAGGCAACAAATACACACATGTATGCATTATAAACACACACATGTACACACATACACACACAAGAAAAGTGACATATTAAAATAAAACCCACTTGTCTTGTTCCTCTTAATGTTTAGAAACCAAGATGGCATGCTACAGAGAGCAGAGTTGACTTGGAAACCTCAGTTCTTCACATTCACAGTCCATTGCTTTCTCTGTAGTATTAGGTTAACTCTGTATAAGTTAATTTAAAAATCAAGTTCTATTTGGAAAAGGAAACCACACTCTTTCTGTCTTAGAAACCTGTAGAATCTGAAAAGTATTCTTAACAACAAGACAAACTAAATCTAAGGCCTGTCTAGACTTCTCCAGCTTCTCTGATTATAACTTCCCTTGGGGCCATCTGCCCTAAGTAGACCTCACTTTCTCACACCATGCTTCTTCCCACCATCACTCCCATACCCTGGTACCAACAGCTGAGGGAACACTGGTGAAAACAATTGATCTGATTTTATAATTCATGTTGATATCAGCTCCTATGACTTTAGTGTAGCTTTGAGGAGCTCTCTATTTTGGTTCAGAACACTTCTTTGAAGAAAATAAAACGGTAGGATATAGCAGAGAACAACTTTTGAGTTAACAGCTGCCTAAGTTAGCTATAAAATGAGTGAAGATGCAAAGCCGTGCGCCTCAGCATCCCTGCATTCTCCACCATTAAATTCATGTCCTACACACTTAGTAAGGGCAAATTGAGTCCCTTCCATGTCTGAATCCCAGGGTGCTGGTATTTTATTGCCACTCATGAACTCTTCTGGTAAAAACTATATGTTACATGATGCTTGTCTACTTACCCAGAAAAGATGAGTGTAAGTGCTCAGTGGTGAGTATAGTGACTTACTGGGTCCCCTTTAATGTCCAGTAAGGTATTTACATAGTTAAAGCCTCACTCCTTAGCCTGATAAAAATGTCCACTTAGAAGAAGCTCCTTTCAGAACCCTAGTTCTTGTCTCTGTCTCTGTCTTTTTTTTTTTTTTTTTTTGCATGTACTCGTATTATAAATAGTTTATTGTTTCTGGGCCTGGGTTGCCTTGCATTCCTGAGAAATCATTGTATCGTTTTCCTTCTCTTTTGTGTAACTAAAATAGAGTGGTGGGTCTCTGTTCCTGAAGTACTGGCTGATGGTGAAACAAACAGCCTTGTTGTCTATATGCCTTTTGTTTCAGAAACCAGGAACAATGTGCAGGACCGAAGCCTGTATCTCAGATTACTCCCTTGAATGAGATGTTGTTGTTGTTGTTTTTAAATACGGGTTTAACACACAGTTCTCTAGTAAGTATCCATGTGGACTGGAAATGGAAATGAGTGACCTTTCTCCCTATGTGAGCATCTGCTTCAGGCTGGGCAGACAGAAGAGTTGGCATACCCCTAGGGTAAAGGGTTAGAAAATGAAATTATTTCACTAAAGAAACAAGAGCCATGTTTGCCAAGACTGAACTGCAGAAGCTCTGCTCGAACAAGTGTTCAAGGAAGGGAAAAGATGTAGGATGGGATTTCTGTGACCATTGCTGACAATGGGTTGGTTGATCCCCACTGGCAGATGGTGTCAGGGTGTTCCTCTTGGAACAGCTGTGAGCAACCCTGGGAGCCCACTGTAGCTACAAAGAAGATGGTGTGAGTGACAGCTCTGTCTAGATGGGAAGACTAAGCAGCCATCTGACCAAATGTGAGGCATCAAACAAGGATTTAGTTAGTTACTAATCCCTAAAGATTACCTCCAAATCAGAAGCTTTTACTCATTGGGGCCCACCACCCAGCTCCCAAATAAATACATGGAGACTTATTTTTACTTATGATTGTTCAGCCTTACCTTAGTCATACCTAGAAAGAACTTATGTCACTTATATTGTACCTATGCTACATTTTTTTACACACATAGGGAAAAATTTGTTTTGTCCAAGGGTGTTACAACTTGACTCTCAATAGTTCTATGAGTCATTTTATGCTCTTGACTATATTATAGAAAAGTGGAAAACATCTCCACCAGGTTAATGAGAATTGGATTTAAGATCATGGTAGGATATAGGATATAGGCATCTTTGATTAATTAATCTTCCTGATTTTATGGATGAGGCAATAGGTCAGAGCTGGAAATAAAGTAAAATAACTAACTCACTGTTTGGCATCCTATATGTTCCTGCTTCCAGCAGCATTCTAGAATCTAGAATGGTAGAGAGAGAGAGAGAGAGAGAGAGAGAGAGAGAGAGAGAGAGAGAATTAAATGGCTTTATATGTAGTCTTAGGAAAAAGAAAGTGGTAGATCATTTGAGGTGAGGGTATTTTTACCTCAAATTATCTTTTAAAGCTATGAACTCTTACATCATTTATAATTAACATTTCCTGAAACCAGGCAAAAATGTAAAGGGTATCCATGAACTCATGTTAAAGACAACTAAGTACTGGTAATCATAATCAACTCTGTTTCCATCCCAGCATGGAAACCCATTAGCAGGACTTGACTTCTGTGGTGATGGTTGTAGAGTCTTACTGATGGGGTAGCAGTTTGGGGATGGTTAGTGCATCACAGCTGGAAGTGATATTTAAAAATAGCTTGGTTGTCCAGCCCTGAAGAAATGATGCCTGAATCTTTAACCTAGCTATGTCATAGTATGGGAATAAGCAAACTCCAGTTCCAGCTCATACCTTTTGTTAGTAGGAGTTTCTTCTTTAGCCAACTGAACATTTTGGACAAATTTATTTAATCTAGAGAATTCATTAATTGGATGAGACCATTAATTTTTATTAGTAATGGTTGTGTGCCATAGGGAAAGAAATATATAAAAATTTCTGAGATGAGGCAGCAAAAAAAAAGTTTCTGGGAAAAATAAAACTAAATTGTGGCTGGGGGGGTAGTAGTGGTGCACACCTTTAATCCCAGCACTTGAGAGGCAGAGGCAGGCAGATCTCTGTGAGTTCAAGGCCAGCTTGGTCTACAGAATGAGTTCCAGGGTAGGCTCCAAAACTATAGAGAAAAAAACAAAAACCAAACAAACAACCAAAAAACCTAAATTGTGGTTGTTAAAGAACTGACTTTTTTTCTTGGAAGTATGCTGTGCTCTTTGCATGGCTCCAGGAACTTGACCTGACTGGGGAATGATGGAATGAAAAACCAACAGATAGACACACAGACTAAGAAAATCTGGGGTTTGTTGGAGCAGCCACAGCATCTCAGGAGCTCAGTGTGTTTATTATATACAGTTGAACAGGGAAGTGGGGTTATGAAATACAGACGAACAAGGAGACAGGGTTAACTAATATCTGTAGGAGCAGTCTCTATAGGGAAGCAGTCTACAGACGGTAAACACCCTTCGGTAGAAAGCTTTGATAGAAATTTTCTCTATATACTATCAACATCCACACTTCTACCAAGAAGGAAGCCTTGTCATTTTTCTATGGTTCTGAAGCTTTGGGGTCCTTAACATGGCCGTGCCCCTATAGAGATAAAGCATCTTGTGGAAATTTCCAGGTACAAAAAATGTGGTATAAGAATGTCAGACGTGTTGGGACATGCCTACAATCTTCACTTCTGGGAAATTGAGGCAGCAGAATCATGTATTTAGGGACAACATTGACTACATAAGAAGTTTCATTCCAAGTTGAGCTACACAAAGAGAAGTTACTTAAAATCAAAAGAATAATGAGAAGAAAGGGAATCAATAAATGTTTCTTAAAGGAAGATCCTTGTAGAAATTTGAATGTAAAATAGCTTGGGAAATTCTGCCTGGATGATCACCCTTCCTTACAGTTCTGAAGTTCTAACCCAGTGGTAGCAATAGACAATGATAATGTAAGGAGAAATGTCAGAACAGAGAAAGCACAAAGGAAGAAAAGAGCTGGCTTCCCCTTAAATGAGATCTGGGAAGGTGTCATTGTACAACACAGCCAAATAGAAAAAGTTCTTCCAAGTGGAAGGTATTGAGGTTGTATGCCTCCATCCACCTCAGTTGAAACAAAACCAAGAGCCCAACTCCAACTACTTTCTACAGCAAGTCTACTCTTGTACATCATCATATTTGCAGGACTAAATGTCACTTGTTAAAATCCAAAGTTTATGGCTCCAAGGAGAGTATTTCTTGCAAAATGATCCAAGAATGTGTTGGTCTCCAATAGAAAGCCAAACTAAATTTTTGACTTTAATGCTGACTGGAAAAAAAATAATGACAGTGTGGCTACTAAAATTGTTATTTTAATTAATCATATTGGCATACCTCTGTTTTTGAAGAGTACTGGTGAAAATTTCCATTGTATTTGGAGGGACACTGTAATGTAGACCTAATAAAAATTTAAAAATCCTTAAATAATGTTGTTTGTATATTGGTTTACCTACATATCACCTACTACTACAATATCTAAAGTCTATGTGTAGCTCTGAAGCATGTCAAGAAGTTTGGTTTAAGAATAGAGGGAAATTTGAAATATTTTTCCTGCAATCAAAATGGGTGGAGAAATTCTTCCATGATCACAGGGTTGAGTTTGAAGTAATTTCCTCTTTCACCTATAGCTAGCTTAAAATCAGGACAGAAAAGATGTGATAAATAGATAGAGTGTTGTTAACATACAGGGATAGAATGGCCTGTGGAAAACCTGGGCTTGAAGTAGAGAGTCTCAGAGTCCTGGATTTGACATAAGGCTTCCCACACCTATGGTCACATCCCTTACATGACGCTGGTCATGCCCTTTAGTTGTCTGTCTAGCTGTTCCTAGATTATTACCTACAGCTTTCTGAAGCTTTGGAATATTTTAAGAAAGTCAAGCAAATAAAATGTGTTGTTTTGCATTGGAGGAAGAAATGTAAATTTCAGACAGCTACAGAGAAAAACTAAAATATCAATAATACAATTATTCAGAGAACTTATGTATAAATAGAGGAAGAAAAATGCTTGTATTGTCTGTCTTCTAGTCTTTTGTGTTGTGTGTATGTGTTCATGTGTGGTATGCATGTGTTTACGTGTAGTGTGTATATGTGTGTGCTCATTCCTGGTGTGTCTATGTGTTCATGAGTGGTGTATGTGTTTACAATGTTTTTGAAATGATTTTATAGCACAACTTTTTCATTAAGTACACATTATGGGATGCTTTCATGCCTTTATACAACATCATAAAACTTGTTTCATACATTTATTAAATATGAATTTATGAGTTTACAAATATGAGTTTATTGTAATATTTTCAATAAACCTGTTTCCAATTTTCTATGATAATTAAAAACACTCTAGTGAGTGTCTTTGTTAGTTTCTGAAAATGGTACAAAAGAGAGTAAGAGAAGTGAGGGTGATAGACATATAAAAACTATATCCCAGTTAGATTATTATGGATATTGGAATTTCACCTACATGGATGTAGAGAATGTGGGATTGCTATAGGAATAGTTAATCATGGAACAATGTGACTAGATTTAAGCACTAGGAGTAGGAAAACTTACTGTGAATTTAGCTATGCTACCAGGTTGGAATAGGCTGAGAAAACCAAATTCCTCGGAACAGAAAAAAAAAAAAAAGAATATTGTGGAGAAAATAGAAAGGATCCAGAAACCTTCCTTAAGAAGAGTGCCATGACACTGAAGACTTGTTGTTTGTCAAGGAAATTAGAAAAGAATGTAAATGAACTAAGAGGATCCAAGCAGGATGGACTTCCCAAGAACATACTAAAGGCGATCACTACAACTTCGATTGTCCCTAGGTATAAGGTGAAGTCACCTTTTCCTCCATCTGTTGCCATAAATTTCTCTGAACTTAAAAGGCAAATGACCCTGTAATTGTGCTCCTCCCTACTCTCAGACCTGCATTTCTCAGGCATCTCTCCTACTCTCTTCCTTTGTTCTTCCTTAGGCAGCACTACATTCTCTTTAGGAGTCAACTTGAGCTCTGGTTTAAAGGAAGCCTTGCCTGTCCCCCTAGAGTGATAAGCCCCTTTCCTTTGGCCTTCCATTACTCCCCGTGCCTGCCTCTGTTAGTTTACCTACCACATCAATGAAACTTGGTTCTAACATTCCTCCTTGAGTTGAATGTTTGGAAGGAAGGATTTAGTTAATTCATCTTTGTAATTCCAATGTCTGTAACAATATTTATATTAAAGAGACCCATGTGTTGAATGAAAAGACTGACTCCTGTTAAATCTAGGTTCAGAGGACCAAGAGAAAATAATTGCATAATAACCGAGTCATCTGCAGTTATTGGACTAAATCAAGAGTCATAATAGAACCGAAGCAGAACTAACAGATCAAGTGTATCTGATGGCTCCAATTGGTTCTGTTCTGTCATGTTCCACAAGTTAACTTGAATGTTTAGCTAAATCAGTCATTGACTTAGCCAGTGCTAATTGAATGTTAAGAATGACTAGTGGCCAATGAAGTACGTCCAGGACTACATAAAATGTGACTCAGTACTGAAAAGGAGGCTTCATGGAATGGTGAGACACAAGTCCAGTGAGGAGAGCTCACTTTTTGAAAAAATGGCAACTTTTCAACTCACCAAAATAGAACTCAAAATAGTCTATGGTGACCATTTTCAACTTTTAAGAAGTGCCTCATCTTCTTTGTAAAATTGGGTTGATCTTTAACATAGTAACTGAAGAAAATAATAAATACTCAGAGGAATGAAATTAGTGGAGAAAGTATTACAAAATTTTGAGGATGAGTGATCAGTTTTGTGATTGACAGTAATCATTAGTCAATATTATAATCATGTCATGGAAATTATAGAGATGAGAGAAGCACTCTTTCCTGTTGTGGAAATATAACTGTAAATGGCAGGAACAATCCAGGGAAATATCATTATTCAGATGTGACTTACTTTATCTTAAAAAAATTGTTGTTTAAAATTTGAATCATCAGATGCTTCCATGTAGAAAATGAGCCTGAAAACACTTAAAAACCTATCTTTGCCATATTGCGCTTTCATTTCTAATAATCAGGTCCTGACTGTTGTAGGTTTGTGATTATTTTAAATGATATAAAGTATAAAATGTTTCAAGTAAAGAAGATGACAATCTGTAGAAAAATTTTAATAGGAGCAATATCTTTCACTACCAGATTTTGTTGATAAAAATAAAGTACTTCAATGTATGAACATGATCTAAATGTTCTATATTTCTCATTTACTTCCTGTTCTCAGGCCTGAAGATTTGTCAAGATCCTGCTAAGAAATTAAAACCATATGACATTCTGAAATAAAAGTGCATAGATGCTTAGGGTATGTTCACCAAAGCATGCAAAAATATTTCTAAAGAGAGCAAAATTACATTGAAGCCTCTCTCTACATACATCTGAATTGTCTCTTCTATCTGATCTTGCCTATGGTGAGAAGTTTCATGTGGTTATTATTTATTTTTTTTCCAACTGTGCTGCATGTCAGACCTTTCTGAAAAATTCCAACTTAGTAAATCCTGTGTTGCATGAAAGAGATGGGAAATTTGACTATTCTTATGAGAGCCCCAAAGTCCCAAAACAGCTTTGCAAAGCATGTGGGTATGGGGCAAGGATGGTTGTGACTATTATTATATGTTCAGCCATGGAGCAGAGCCACTAGACAGCTTCTAGGTTCCTTTTAGGGGGTGGGGGTAGAATTCATTATCAAAAGGAAGTCATCACATGTGTTTCACCATCTCCCTCATCAGTCTGCTAGAGCTCACTTTTGTAAGGTACCTAGTGGTGAAATGCATGAGGGTCTCCTTTTGTTTGGAGAAACCTTTTAAACACAAGTTTGTTTAAATGTTTTGCTTGACAGCTGTATACATGTGTATCATGCATGCAGGGCACTCTCAGGTTTTCACCCTCTCCCTGAGAGCTGTCCTATCAAAGCTCCAAAGGCATTTAACTTACCTTTTTTGATATACATTCTTCCTTTTAGCCTTCATGTCAGAGCCACAACTCACCAAACCCCACCAAGCCACTAGCTTGAAGTCTTCTCTTCTGCTATGAGATTGCAAGACCTCATCTGTTCTCATTGGCCACTTTCTAGTCCATCAAATCAGTGGTCTGGTCTGGCCACATGGAACTGTAGAAGAACATTTTAAATTTTTTTCCACTATTCTGATGTGAAAGTGGAGCATTGCTTAATCCAAATTGTCAACCCATGATACTATATGCTAAATAAAAGTTGTCTTGATCTTCTGTAATTCTTGTTAAAATACGATCACACTGAACCTAAACCTTGGTAAGGGTTGAGACAAGACATATTTATGTACAATCATTATCTTACATTCCTTATATATTAATGATCTAAAAGACAAAGATGGTTGAGGATGGTCCCATACTAAAAAATATTAAGCAGTGTAAAAATTAAAAGCATTGCATGGACCTGAGTGGAAAACTATCCTGAGAAAATATCTGTGAAATACATTAATTTGAAAATTGACAGCATATTATTGGACTATATATTAGATAATGGTATTGAATTACTGTAAAATTTCTTGGATTTGACATTTGTTTGGTGATTATAAAAAATCAACATATTAGCAGAGGGATATTCATAGTGAAGTATTTATGAAGAGTTATTGAATCTGAAAACTTAATTATCAAAAATTTTAGAAAATTTAATAATTCCAGGTTCAAATATATAAATTTATATGAATACAGATATATGGATATATAACATATGTATGTGTATATAGAGATAAAAAAGCAGTATACTATCAGTCATTCAGGAATATAGGTAATGCTTAGAATAGAGTATTTATTTATTTATTTATTTATTTATTTATTTATTTATTTATTTTGACAATGTAGGGAATTAAACACAAGACATTATACATGCCAGGCAAGTATTCTCCTACAGAGCCAAATACCCAGCTCTTCACATAGATTTTTTGTTTTTTGGTAATTTTGATTAATCTGACCTTCTTTTTCAAAATAAAGAATTACATATTCAAGGAGGATAATGATTGCTGTGTTAATAACTTGCTACCTTGAAGGGTTTGAGAAGAGTGAGGGCAGGGGGCCACGGTCTCCACTGTGAGAATCACCAGGAGGCATCTTCTCTGCTTCTCAGCACAGTGTCCATGGACAGAATAGGGTCCTCTGGATAAGGGCTTGAGATCAGAGAAGAGCACCTCTGACACTTCAAGTCTTGCTTTTTCTCGCTAGGCGGCCAGTCTTCATCTGGTGGCTCCTACTGTCATGCAGCCATAGCACATGTTCTGTTTTACAAGGACTTTGAAGCTACTCAGTTCATACTATTTATTCCACTTAACACTGTAAGACACTTTTAGATGTAACATTTTATGTTACAAAAAATGATAATCAACAAAGACTAAAGGAATTTTTGGATCATGTCATAAGTCTGAACTAAACCCCCCCTCCTTTGAGGTTCTACTGATGATTAAGGTAGCAATTTCAATATTAATATAGTAATCTTTTAAAACTAAAGTATTATAGCTGTGGTTCTTCTATCTCATTCTTCCATTTTTCCTTTTATTCTTTCTGTATCCTCAGAGGTTGTTTCAACCATTAAGCTCTATAGCTATCTTTCCTAGAATTCGACAATTAACCCAAAATAAAAAGAAGATATAGATATGATATAGATAAAAAGATAGATTATCTTTTTATCTGCTTTTAAAAAACAATTACTAGTTTTAAATACTTTACATTGGATTGGATTTTTTTATATTGTATACAATTATATATATTGAGATTAATATTGTTAGAAAATGCTATACGTAGACTTTCTACGTATAGAACATTGTACTAGATATTGTACTTATACCGTTCATTTAACAATGTAATGCAATTTGCTGATCCTTGAATGTTATTATTACCAACTATTAGGATAAAAAGAAATGAAAGTTAGTAGTTAGACATTACAATGGAACTTGTAGTCATATTAGGTATGTTTTCAAGATTGAGCAGATATATTTTAGATAGACAGGTTATTTAAAACCCTTCAGAGATCTACAGAATATGGCATTTAAAATGTTTTAATAACTTAGAAAATTTTTTCTTTTTTGTTATGTCTATGAGACATGTTGGCTCCTGGCAGTACCAATCTACTTCAGAGAAAATATGGGCATTTTAAGAAACTGCATATGGAGTTAACTTTCAATGTGGCAAAAGTTAGCCACTGAACAACAAAGTATCCTGGAATTGACTCCTGACAAACAGGACAGACAGGACATGAAACAAAGGAATACCAATTCTTGCCAAAACAAGTGTGGTTGTGGCTTTAACAAAAGGCATCTTCTGAGGCCAGGACAATATGGTACCATCCCTGAAGTGGTCTTTGCAATCCAGAAAAGGTACAGTGCCCTTTTCTTCGAAAGGCAGCTGAACAGGCAGTGGACTGATGGCTTCTGATGTGCAGTGGAACAGCAGCTGAAACAGTTATTCTTGAAGAGTAACTAAGCTCATGCCTCTCAATAGTAGACTGGCATTTAATAGAGGGATGTGGAGAAGAACGGGATGCCGAGATGAAGCCACACACACACACACACACACACAGCCAAGAAGAATGGACAGCTGAATTACAAAAACATCAACGATTTCCAGAATTTAAAATCCTGAATAATGACATGACACTAGTGGCACTCAGGTGTTTCTGGTACATGGACTACTCCCAACAAATGTGAGGTCGAACTGTTAACCTTGGGTACATCCTACTGCACAAATGGGTCTGTAAGATACGCTAAGCCTATAGGCTGAAGATGATGCCCCAACACTGCGGAGAAACCTCAGGTGACTGTCCAGGTAGCTGGCTGTTTCTCTCAACTCACATTTTTTTTTGGAAGCTGCTTGCATGCACTTCCTGTTTTTATTTTGTTAGGTAATATTTCCTTCTTGAGTCTCTGAGGGAGTTGAAGATTAGATAGTTATAGTTAAAGTTTAGATAGTTATAGTTTTCCTTGTTAAGAATTTTAGAAAAGAAACTTACTAAAGAGTAAGTGTATAAATTTGGAAGATGTTATAAGATAGTTCTGTTAGTAATATAAGTTAGGATAGAAAGTGAATCAGATACATTTTGGACTTACCAAAACAGGATAAATAATGGAATTATTTTCTCTGAATTTGTCTAATGCAAATGGGCTAGACATTGTTTAGGTATTTATTGCTTGTATATGTGGTATATAGTTATTGTACTTTTGTATATAGTTTTTCTTATATTAGTTATAACTTTTTTTCCTTTTTTCTTTTTATTAAAATAGAAAGGGGGAAATATGGTGATATTTTATTTGTACTGAAATGTGATTTTATTTGTATGTTAATAAATAAAGTCGCCTGGGGGTCAGAGCTAATAGCAAGCCATAGCAGAAGCTGGGCAGTGGTGGCACACAACTTTAATCCCGATCATATGACAGGCAGATCTCTGTGTGTTCAAGGATACAGCCAGGATGGAAACACATGCCTTTAATCTCAATACCAACCATAGAGACCTTGAAGTGTGTATAGACAGGCAGTGATGAGGAGGTCATGTGGTTGGGATTACAACCAATAAGAAGGCAGAACAGAAAGTCAAAAAAAGACAGACATACAGGAAGTAGGCCTCTTTCTGAGGGGAAGGACGGCAGTGGCAGAAAGGGTAAGAAGGTGGTTTTAAGTCTCAGCTTTCAGATACTGCTCTGACCTCTTGGGCTTTTAACTCTGCATTTGGCTCTATGTTTCTTATTTAATAAGACCCTCACATCTACAAAGCTCTTTTTAACTGTGGAGACTTACTGACTTTTTTGTCTGTGACCAAGTCACAGAATAATGGTAAAGACTTTCCCATATACCTACATCTTGTTACCATGCAGACTAGATTAGGGTATAACCCCAATGTTATAGGAATATTAAATAACAATCAAAAAGTCATGACTATGGAAGAGAGTTGGGGAAGGATCCAAGAGGAGCTGGAAGGGGGTAATGGAGGTAAATATGATTGAGATACATTGTATATACATGTGAGATTCTCACAGAATAAATAGAAAGTATAAATAATTCAAATATCAACAGTTTAATATGTATACCAACTTCCAAATGTTTATATTGAGGCCAATTTTTTGTGACTGTCATTGGAAGTTTGGATTTATCTAGCCCACTTTCTTCCATTTACAAAGAATCAAGTCCAAATACTTTGGAGAAATGTTCAGCCATTTAATAAGGATTGTTCCTTTTTGATTCTTTTTAAATATATGAAATGAAAGGCTTTTCATAAATTTGATGTTGACTTTGCATTGGGGTATTGATAAAAAGTAAATTATTGCAGTATACAAGAGACAGATGTTCAGGAAAGTGAACCTAGCTGCTCCCTGCAAAGCTCACAAGGCCATGCCTGTAATTTGACAAGGTGAGATGTCAGCTAGGTTGGAAAGGTCAAAAAATGCAGACTTGCTATCACTTGAATATTATAGTAAACATGGTACTTTGAAAAAGATCTGTAGTTTACTTACAAATGGGGACACAGAAGGATTGGTCCTATGCATTTAGAGGGTATAAAAAACGGTTCTCTGAAATCAGAAAGGATTAATGCTAGTTGTGGGTGGTTTTGAGTCATTGCTTACTGTAAGCTAAAATAGCCAATAATATTTGAAGTATATATTAATTTACATTCTGTCTGTTATATTCAGTTTGACTTAGTTGGGCGTGTTCCTCAAAATAAAGTTCTGTCATGCTATTGTGAATCTATTTCCTACAGAATGAAACATTCCCTAAATAAAGGAGTGGGAAGTACCTGAAAACTCTCTAGGAAGTTACCTAACTTGCAGTTTTAAGAAGAGAAGAGACTCTTCTACAGAGCTGCCTACAAGTTGTGCAGGAAACCTCATTGATGCAACTTCTGTGAATTCTTGCCAGTTCTGCAGTGGTGGGATATTTGTTGGTATAGCTGCCTGAATCATCTATGCTTCTACTTCATTTATCTCCCTGTCAGTGGCCTCAGTAAGCTAAATGATTTACCAAGCTAGACTTGAGCTGAATTAATCTTCAATCTGTCATCAGTGCTCTGTCTGAGATGAATATAAATTGGTTCACTTCTCCACAGGAAAAAAATCACATAATACAATTAGAGCCCAAATAGGGAGTGACAGGGCCAAAGACAGGTTTGGGAGGAGCAGTTGTATCATCCCTGCTCTGGGCAATAAGATATGAAAATAAGATTGATACATCTGAGAGTTGAGAATTTGCAGGGACAATCCAAATATGGTGACATTTCCCCATATGCCATGGGATAGTGTATCCCTTACTATAGGCAGTTTTGTGGTTCTTCTCTGGGTGATAAGACTTGCAACTGAAGTTGAGTCATCTGAAGGTGGAGTGCACTTGACTGAATCCCAGGATGTCTCTCTTCCTCTTTGTGGTATGGGGTGCCATGCTTTCCCAATGAATGTGGCCCACCACACGAGCATACAATGATGTTATCAAAACAACCAATGACCTAAGGAATATATTGCAATCCCTGAAAACCTCTTTGAGATGCAATAGGAAGCAGGCTCAATGAACTTGTCTGTGTAAGGGAATAATAACAATAGGGAAAAATACATAGATTCTGTCCTTCATACTAGTTTCTGATATGGCAGATAAAAGGAATGGGAATAAGATGCAATGAATGCATTAGTTTGTCATTTTTTTATAGCTGGCCAGCCAAAAGAGAAAGACTATAAATTAGGTGTGTGCTAATGAGCTCCTCCTTTATGATCCCCAAACTTGAGACTTCTGAGAAAAACTGGACAGCAAGGAGAGAGATAGCTAGGGAGATACGATGCTTCACATTTCAATCTTTAATGCAAAAGAAGGGAAAATCCATAATTCAATGTGCAGACAAGGACATTACTAGTGGCCCAGCACAGGAAGTGTGATAGTCAGGGAATAATCTTCTTATGAGATGCTTGAATTGAGAAGATTTTAAGCATGAAATAAGTGCCCTTTCTATTCTGCCTCTAGTTCATGATGCTTCAGGACACAGAGGCATGTAGAATCAATCTCCTCTCTTTCTCTCTCTTTTTAAGATTGAAAATAGATTCTCCTCTCATACAGTACATCCCAACCACATTTTCCCTTCCTTCTACTCATCTCAGCTTCCCCATCCCACCCATTTCCCTTCAGAAAAGAACAGGCCTGTAAGAGACAACCACCAAAGAAACCAAAACAAGACAAGACAAGGCAAAAGATTTCATATCCATGCTGGATAAGGCAACTCTATGAGAGGAAAAGAGTCCCAAGAACAGGCAGAACAGTCAGAGACACACACCCATTCCCACTGTTAAGAGTCACATAAAAACACCAAGCTAACCACTGTAACATATACGCAGAGGACCTGGTGCAGACACATGCAGGCCCTGTGCATGACACTTCAGTCTCTGTGACCCTATATGAGCCCTTCTTTGTTATGTCACAAAAGCGGAGAAGCCAAGTGATATGACTACACATTCTTTCTTGAGACAAAATCCGCCTAATCTGAGGCAATCTGAAGAAAACCAGTCCTTTACATGGTCCACTGGGGACACTTGGTTACTGTGGGCCCAGATCCTCATTAATATTAGAGACTGGAAGACAACTCTGGAACCTAGGCATGTACTAAGTGCTGTTTTGTGTTGAGTTTACCAGACTGCATAAGATTGTGTTGATAGGAATACTAACAAAAAAAAAAAGTTAATTCAGTAGAAACCTTGATACTGGTATGGGAACTTTAGTGACTTTGCTAACCCCCAATGATGGGAGATGAGTTAAAAGCAGCCCCAGGAGGTCTAAATTATTTAGAAAGGCATGTAAATTTGTTTCAGAAGTTGTTAAGTCAACACTGATTAATCAATACAAGATTAAATTAAAACCAAACCAAACCAAGAGAACAGCAAACAACAGGTCCTGTTAAGTTCAATTAAAAGAAAAAAATGTCAAGATTTGTGCTGAGTCAGAGTTCTTAGGGGAGGAAAATTGTAAGAGCCCAAATCCAGTGCTTGTGAACCCCTGGGAGATTTTAAAAGCTTACAGTTCACCAATGGTACAGGTATGAGTTATTCTCCAGAGGATGCTGTGTATACTCCTTCCATGCAAAAGATATATTGGGGATGAAAATTGTACTAAGCTCCTTTTGGTAACCAGATGTGGCTATTGGAGAGATGGGAACAATGCTTAGAATGGTCCATGCTCAGGAAACCAGTTCATAAAGCAGTGTAGAACATGACAGTACTCTTTCTTGGCTTTGAGTTGGCCCAAGCAGTACAAGCCCATATTACAAAGCTTGTCTTCAATGGAGATACGTAGGGTACACCCAGAGAACTGCCTCACCATAAGAAGGTAGCAAGGCTTATGGACAATGACTGCAGATTATATAGTTAAATAAAGTAATATCCCCATCCTTACCTTTGAACCAAACATCCCTCTTTTGATAAAGCAAATATTACAAATAATGGAATCTTTTTATGGTCTGCTGGACCTTGCTTATGTTTTAGTATCTGTGTCACCGCTAAATATTGAGGTAGTGGCCAGTTATTTGGAATGGACATTAGTAGAACTTCAGAGACATTGTCTACCCATAGATCCAGATGGGGGAAAAGCTATTGTTGCTTTATTTCATTGTATAATTCTAACCTTTGTGTATGATACAGATTTGTAAAATTATCCAGAAGAAGATTAAAAACAACCTTTAATAATTTTAAATGTAAAAGGAACCCAAAATGGATGGGAAAAGCTATAAAGTAGTTGGATAAAAATCCCAGTACTATGGAATATCAATGAATTATTAGCTAGTAAGACCTCTGAAACCAGGCTGGGTAGTGGCGGCACACGCCTTTAATCCCAGCACTCAGGAAGCAGAGGTAGGTGGATCTCTGTGAGTTCGAGGCCAGCCTGGGCTACAGAGTGAGTTCCAGGAAAGGCACAAAGCTATACAGAGAAACCCTGTCTCGGGATTAAAAAAAAAAAAAAAAAAAACCTCTGAAACTAGACAAATCACAAAGGCTATTGTCATTGCTATTGGTTGAACACTGGATGCTAAAAGTATTGATGAAGATGCCATACACTTTATGTGGTGTGAAGGACAGAGAAATCAAGTTGGTACTGACATGGGAGCCCATTTCTTGCTGATTCGTTTTTTTGTTTTTTTGTTTTTTTTTTTAATGGATTTAATAGGTGCTTGGCAGGCTGCTAAGAAAATATTATTCCAGCCAATTCTTCTCAGTTATGGAGCCTGTCTTCTACACTATGAATATTCCAGGAAGCTCACTGGTATATTAGGGACACTAATGTTATGGGTGCAACTCATTGTTTTCTGTTGGATTTAAAACCTACTCCACAGAAGAGGACTGATCATTTGTATTATAAATCACATCAAAACCTGTAT